>JARFOC010078082.1:0-15143 GCA_031763485.1 Osmoderma eremita
GATGGCAACTCAGTTGCCGAAATACGTATCCAGGAGTTCTTCACTCATCGAGGTGGTAAGGGTATTTTTTATTTTTTACTATTGCCAAAAATATATTCTAAGACCTGCTGAAATACACTTATTTTTTGAGAGACAGCGTTATACTGATATTAATAATGAAAAGCCGTCGGCAATCGGAAATAATTTATTTCTCATATTTACAACAAACAGAAAGAATATTATTAAATTATCAATTATGATTCACTTTTCTGATAGTCTATCATTGTCGCCTAGAACAAAGGGATTATTATTACATCTATATACAGTATAAACTACACGCAGAACAACAGTGAAACATAGCAGAGACCTCGTAAAGACCAAATTCGCGAGATCTAAAAGAAAAAATTCATCTTGGGTCGCAGATACGAGGAAGTGGACTGTGGAGATATGTACTTGCCCCGTCTCGCCTCCCGATCCTCTATCCAAATTATCCGGCCCGCCGCCACAGGACAGAGAATCGCCGGCAAGAAGACATCGAAACACACACACACACATCCACACCGAGTGTGTGTGTATTCCGTTCGCGCGTAAAGGTTAGTAGCCTTGCTTGCTACTCGCTATTTTCGGTGGGTAGGCAGAAGTACGTTAGGTATCTGTTGCAGATGCTGTGAGCTGTTTTCGACCGTGCCGATACTCTCTCAACGCGCACGTAATGTCGCTGTATGCACGTATGTTTGTTTGTGTGTGGATACGATGAGTAAGCGAGCGAGTGAATTTTGGTGAAGTCGAGTTTCTCTCCTGGGCGGCGGATGAGTTGTAAATGAGTAAACGACCGGAGGAGGTCTTTGACCGCCGTGAGCCCTGACCCACTAACTTCGCGAGGTCAACGATCCGCCATTCTAGTTTCACGACGCGGCTTTTGCGTCGCTTACCCCAGATGTCGATGCATCGCCATCTCCGTGGTGGCTGGCTGGTTTTACTCAATTAGTTGACGACGATATAGATAGAGAGACATATCTACACATGTAGATATGTAAAAATGAAATGTTTCAGCGAGATTACACTATACGAGGGAATATTCTTAAGTGGTTAACGTACCACATAAATTGTCACAACACTTCAACACAAAATGTTATTGAAGAAATCCTTTAAGACCCGATGTGATCTTTTACATGATCATTCACCGTTAGTTAGTGAAGATAGATAACACACTGCGTTACTAATTAATTTTTAAGTAAAATCTACAATAATATTAAGACTTATAATGCGAATATATTTGGCTGTGTCACTGATGGTAATGCAGCTTGCACTACTATGTGTATAAATCATGAAAAAATGACGTACAAAGTGATATATCTTTACTGTCTATCTACTGTCTATCTTTACTGGAAAATGTGCTGATATATGACTTTCGGCTGTACTTTGCATCAGAAACATCTCACGTCAGCGTCCAGCAATAGTCTGCCAACATAGCAGGGCTGCATTTGCCTTGGTATCATCAGCACTTTCATCGTCGCTTAGTGTCATGTTTTGTGGAGGTTTAGGCACAGGTAATTCCGGACTGTGAGGTACTGGTCGCAAATGGAGTATCAGGATATTTTACAGTATGTTTGGATTTAGGAGTCATATCACTTATATTTTTTTAGACAAAAATAGCAATAGGTAATATGATCTGATGGTTCCCTTCAAATCATAGGAATAGCAAAAGGCATATGTTGTTTACCTTTTTCCCACGTTGTAAGTAGAGTAACAAAGCAAATATGAGGAGCCCAGCTTATGTCTTCATCACCTAATTTACACTTGAAATACTGCTCATAGCATTTTTTAAGGAGATGTGTGATAGACCGTTTTTGATATTTAAATGTCAATTCCCCGCAAATGTAGCTAAAAGAGTTCGGGTGGTTTACACATTTCAATAGGTAATCAAATGTTCGCGGTTTCACTACAATAGCTTGAACGCACCACAACGCAACACTCTTTAAAACGTTAACAACGTCAGCGTATATGTCCCATCATCGAGCTCTAGCCGACAACTGAAATAACAAGAGATGATATCTAGGAATGGAAATGCAGGTCTTAACACGTCAAGAAATGTTCAAACATTAACCATTGCATGCTGCCTGATCAGTTCCGATCTCTAGCCGACAACTGATATAACGTCAAGACATGTTCTCTTATACTACATATCTATGCACGCATATTTTAGGTGGATAAGCGAATATTCTAGAACATAAAAAGTAAGGGTGATGGAGAAATTCTGAAACCATGATTGATTTCAGCATGCAAAGGTATATGGGAAATCAGGCATTTTTGTGCCTGGGACAAAAATCGTGTTAACCAGTGTAACCATGTACCAATGTTTTCCCATTTGATTCTAGCAAATATCCCAAATCGTATACTCGCGTAACCATTTATCAAACTTAAACATATAGCCCTCCCAACGAAGCAGCCGACTTTTGACAGCGATAATGTTAAATCATTACCCACTAAAGATAATGCCATAACAAGATTCATTGATTTCATAGAAAGCAATCGCTTCAAAACTGATTTGCGGGATTTGATTTTATGCACAATTTTCTTCAAACTATTTATACGTGTTATTACACGCACTGGTTGTAAGCGGTGGTGGTCCTAAACAAATTATTAAAGCTTAATTAAAATATATATCGATTACAAAAAGCATTCACTTCATCATTACCGGTAGTTAGAACAGAAATCCTATTGGCACATTCGCCAACCGAATTTTCGCTAATGGAAAACCAAAACATCTTCTGCATATATAAAGTAATTTCAGTTTCGGCAAATGTTATAACGTCTTATTTGCTTTACCGGCCTGTCGAATTAGCGACCGGTTCTGCTTCAACATGTTCGCAGAAACAAACGGATTTTTTTCGATTTAACACTCACGTATACACCGGTAGAATTCAGGTCACACAAACAAGTTGATTGTTGGTTGTGTAAATTCGACAGAGGTGTGTTTGAAGAGCTTATTAGTTTCCGCGTGGGGATACGCAACAGACAACCGAGCTCTTCTTGAAGACGTTACTAGAATCGAGGGCAGTAATTACTGGTGTTGCCATGTTTAAATAGCTTGTAATACGTCGATAATGAATCGATGGAATTTTATTTGCAAATCAATTAACCTAAGGTGGAGATTTGCTTAGATTTTCTGTAGGTTTTATAGTTTCGAAAGTAAACTTAATTTATCTGGCGCATCCACCAAAATTTGTAATTTTGATTTACTATAATACAGCGGTGTTATGACGGATTCCTTCTCCTTTTCTCACAATTCAACGCCTACTATATAACTTTTATAAGCTGGAAAACACGTACATTTTCGGCAATCAATCAACGCATGCTCATGAAAACCACGAGACTTTTATTTATTGCCAACTTTCGTATTCCCACAACGTCTCTAACATTGCGTAATGTTATGTTACCGTGTGCGTCTCTCTGTCAGTACAGGAAATATTCTCATATACAAACACGCACACATAAAGCAACATACCTACATATACCTCCGCAAGCATGTTATATACCACAGCGGCTACTGTTAATAATATTATTATTATGTATATTATTCTATTACATAATATTATACAATTTACAATTACAAAATTTTGTATTGCTGCATACGCCGCGAATGCGTAAAAAATTATGATGTTAACGTAACGCTAACAATGTCAATGTATGTATATTTAATGTAAATCACTGATGTGTTACGTAAACATAGTTCGCGTGCCGATATAGATATGTATTTATAGAAATGGTTCTATTTATGGCGAAGATATATATAAAAAAAGTTATTATGTGATAAGAAACACGAGAAATATCCTAAAAACAAATTTATACTTCATTTTGGCCAGGTGTCCCTTTAATTTTGAAAATTCCCTATTGATTTTTGTACGCGTAAAAAATATACCATTTGATTTGTGAAAATCCGTTGATTTGGAAAGAATTTACGCAAATCGGGATCAAAATCGAAATGCATTGCGGTGCTACAATGTGATAACTTAGTAAAGCAAGTTGTCTGGAAAAAACAAATGTCTCACGATCTGTCAAGTTGGTTTTTTTTTTCTAAAATGAACGAATAGCGTTTAGATATGTTTTGAGTTTATTTTTAATGCTGTGATAATACTTATCGAGCTGCAAAACTTTATTCGCAGCGCTATCCAACCAGAGATCGTCCAAGTCGGTCAAAGTTTCAACGATTAGAGCAATTTACAAATACAACATGCCATGGTGCAACATGGCAGCCTCATGCGAAAACTAGAGCAGTATGGAATTAGAGATATTGTTGCTAACTGGTTTCTAAGGTATTTGAAGGGCAGATTGCAGTTTGTGAATTTGACTTTCTCGAATGCTTCAGCTGGAGTGACTACATGCAAATCTCACCGACTGTCGGTTATAAATGGAGTTCCTCAGGAGAGTGTTCTCGGTCCTGTTCTATTCAATCTCTATGTAAACGATATTTCTAACAGATGTCTACACAACAATGTATGCCGGCGATATATCAATTCTTCTCCCATTCGATGGCATACATTTGCAGAATGCTAATGACCTGTTACAAACTCTACATCTTTGATTCGCTAGTAACAAGCTTTCTTTGAATGGAAAAAGCAACGTTTTTACAATTCCATACAAGGCAAAGAAGTATTGTGTTTCACGATTTATTTATCAATGGGATTGGATTGAACCGGTCGTGTACCATTAAATTTTTGGGAATAATCATGCAGGATAAGATTCTTGGGGGAGAATATGATCTTGCAAAAAAAGCCTACTTGTTTAGATCTTTGAGAGGCAGTCTATCACAGGATACCTTACTCTCTGTATATTATGCTGAAGTGTAAAGTCGACTTCAATATGGTATTGTTTTATGGGGAACATCCCCCAGTGCTCAACATGCACAAAAAGCTGTACTTAGATCAATTGTGGGACTTAGAAGATCGGAATCTTGTATACCTTCATTTGCTCTTTTAAGAATATTACCTTTGCCATCTTTTTACATTCTCGAAGTATTCCCGAAACACGTGTCGTCCCGAATTAATTAATACTTGTGCGGGAGGAGTAATCCGAACAGTGTGTTTATTTATTTTTCAGATAACCCCAAAGAAAGCAATCGTTTGGATCCGAATCAGCTGATCTTTTGAGGGTACTGCATTCGTGTCAGGTTTTGTGCATGAGGATTTGTACGGGATCAGTAACTACTGGATTAATGGGAAGGAAACTTAGTATTTTTCGATGAATAAATGTAGGATATATCCCGGAAGTTCCGAGTGTTGACTTCACCATTTATTATCTAATATGAAACTGTTAAAATATCACGATATAGTAGAATTTGGTTATATTTTTAATGAAGTGCAAAATTTCAAGTTTGAATGAAGAAATTATTTTATTCTAATTGTTAATTAAGACAAACAAAACAAAGATATTGAAAATAAATTGCTTTGTTGATGTTTTAGAGTTTGATATTTCGATATTTACGTCAACATTTGAAGTTAGGATTGATTCCGCTTTTTCCTTATTAAAAGCTTTATATTGACTTCACTAATTTAACTTACTACCTTCATTTATTTAACTCGTTTCGCATTTTATACTTAAAGATTATAAAGTAACATGTATACCATAGATTTATTTTAAATATTACAAAAGTATCATTCGTTATTTGCCCATATTTCCCCACAATGACAAATTTAAATCAGCACTACGTGCCTTAATATTAATTCCGACGATATATATGCGGCATTGCCGCGTATATTCGGCAATTCAATTCGCACATGTTGTCGGCCATCAGCTGTCGCCGTATCAAAGCAGCAACTTGGCGGTCATCTTCCGCGGCCTCAACTCGCGTGACGTCACAGGTGAATGACTCGCTGACGTCATGCTAGTTCAATGGCAAATCGCGACCCAGATCTTTTAAAAGAGACAACTTCACTATATAGGTATTCGTTAATATTGCAAGCAAATATAAATACGTATGTGTAAGTACGTACAACTCTTCGCTTTGTACGTCTGTTGTATGTACGAACGTACTTTTAGCGTTTCGTATGAGTGTATTGTTAATTAAAATGTATTTTTCTCTTGCGTCGAATGGGCTTTGGAGCAAAGGAAAAAATATAATCGCAAACACGTGAGAACTGCCGATAGCATTCGTGGCAATGGTGGAGATTTGTGTAAAGATGTCAATAACAAATATATGCAAAAACAAATATAAATAAATAAATATAAATAAGAGAAGCTGGGTATCGCCTGCTGATGTTTCTCTGCATTCATTCCCGGCATTTTGTGGCGAATATTGTGGGGAAGTCATTTCACGCGCTAGTTTTTGAGCGGTTTTGCAAGTAAAAAATTTCTATTTTTAACCGCTGTAATGTTACTGTAACCGCGTTGAAATGACGTCTTGTATATACGAGAAGATGGGTTCGATAAACGGAAGTCCATCGGCGTATTGTTTATAACATAAATCCTCTCAGGCATGTTGTGTTTATTGAAGTAGTTGCAATTATATGTTTTTGCCAAAACCCAAAGTATTATAGGCATACATATACTATCTCTTAAAACACACGTACTATAAATTATATTTTATGGTAATTGGAAAATGAAATAAATGGAAATAAATACAAGAGAAAATTGAACAAACAGCTATAATAAACTTCTGGATAAAAGATGTACAATGTTTGCCCACGAAAGAAAAGAAATTTGCAGTCTGATTGTAAGATAAATTTATCCAAAAAGCAATTACCTCATCATAATTGTTTATTTGTTTTAGTCTGTTATCTGTTATAGCTGGAAATTTGCTCATATAATCTTAATATTAAGGCCAAAAAAAAATTCCAGTGGTATGTTCTTCTATTGTCCAAGCAATCTCGAAAGTATTTGTGAGGAGCACATTGTGAAGGAGGGAAGCTGTCATAGAAGAATAAAACCTAATACCCAGTTACCAATTAGGTTTTAATAATCTCTTTATACAGTTGATCCTAAGTAATGCGAATGATTGGGTTGTCATTAATCTGTAATATATCTTATAATCTTGTAATATATAATTTCAACGCTTGGAATTTAGCAGAAAATTATACCAACTTGATTTTTTCTATTTTTGTTTGAACACCCTGTATATTTTTATATTTTCTTCTCTCCAGAAAGTATTTAACTCTAAATTACATGTTATTGAAAAAAATCGAAGATTACTTGAGATAGAGGGATCAAAAGAAATGGAACGTTACTCAACCACAAAATCCAATGCCTAACTTTCGCTGAGGATATAACAATGCGGGACTGAGGATGGAATAGAATAAAAAATTGATAAAGTGGAGAATTTCAATTAATTAGTGGGAGATTTCATTGGACCGCCTTTGTATATCTCAAGTAAATAAGCATAATTCAAGATTTATATACACTGTGGAAAGTAAGTAACGCACAAATGAAGTAATTCCGTTATTTTTTTTTTTTTGGAAAACAATCTCGACGAGATATAGCGATTTTAACTTCAACAAATATTTTCTGCCTATTTTCAGTTTGTTATTTCATTTGTTTTTCATGTTATGACGTCATCGAACTTTATTTTTAATGACAACCTATATCTTTTATTATTGATTTTGGCAATACTTTTTATTTCGTTTTCAGCGGTATAAAATTTTCAAAAAAAGAATCGAGAAAAACAGGCTTAAAGTTCCAATACTAAAAATTCATTAAATTGGGAAAATTTATCTAGTTGACGGTGTATAAAACAAAAAAAAAACATTAGTTCCGGCAAATGTCGTACGGTTTACGATAAATGTCAATAAAATAAGTGTTATTATTTTGCTTTTTCTAAACTAGAAAAACTATTTTATTAATAAAAATAGTACAATTGGGCAAAAAAACAGAGAATTGAAGTGTTATTGATGATTGGTTATGGCGGCAGAGCTAGAACACATCATCAAGAAGTGTGTCAATTCTTTAGAGTAAAATACCCGGATCAGTCCACAAATCAATCAACAATTAGTGTTTTATTTTCGGATGACACAACATTTTGTTTAAATCGAACAGTCAATAGATAGAATTGTAAATGTTGGGCTAGAGAAAATCGTCATTGGATGGAATATTTTTATATTTTTTCTTTGAAAAAAAAACCTAACTGACTAGGTTAGTGATATGCTAATTATTGAGTTGGCGTTTATAAGATACAGATACAGTATTTGATCAAAACTCAAATTTATTTATCCAAAATATGTCATTGAGATTTTCTTCCCGCTAAGGTATAAAATAAGAATTATTACGTTATAAAATATATACAATCACGTTTCATTACTATTTATGGACTGATACATTTTTGACAGGACACTTGTAACATTTATACGAAAATAATTTCACAAATTTCGCATGCCAGAGACGCGATACCGACAATAAATCTTTTTTATTCGCACGAAACAAATCGATTTAGCTGTATCCGAGATTAATAACCGGTTAGCTAGCTAGGAAAAAGGTTACAACTTCCTGCCAATGCCTTTTTAATAATATCTGCGAGGTAAAACAGAAGGAATTGATGGGTTTATTTGTGTATACTTGGTACATAATTTTATTGATATTGGAAACCTTTCCTTTGTGATAATTCATATTAAACGAACTAAGCAACAGTTTGAGAATGACACAAAGTGATGAAACTGCAGTTACTACATAGCGAATACAGTGATAAAGTAATAATAATTTCTCTTTTCATATGATTTTATGTTTATTGCTCCTCATTCATGAGTGGTAGTAGGCAAGCAGTTATACGTTAATGCGTTGTGAATGTAGATCAATGGCTAGTGCAATTACACCACTATTATTTATTAATTACCCCTGGCTAGTACATTTTAAAGGATCCACTATAATTAATTTTTTCTAACGAAAAGTTTCCAGCATACCATGAAAATTTTAAATCTACTACGGAGCTGTTAAAATGTATTACGAAAGTATAGATAGATAGATTTATTTCCATTACATAATACATGTACCTATTGGTATTGTCAACACTAAACAACTAAAACAACTACATATGTAAATTGAACTTTTTACAACAACATTTTAAATTTCGTATTAAAATATTCGTCAAGGGACATTGTACAATGTATGTAGATGTTAATGTTAATATGTTTTGTTTCATAAATAAACTTCTACAGGAGTCCATATATTTTGCGTTTGATAGAATTCTTACCGCTTTCTTTTGTTTGAGGAAAACTCTATGGCGCTCAGGCGTGTGTCCCCACAATAGTATTCCATACGTTGCATGTAAATGGAATAATGCAAAATAAGCTATCTTTGCCGCTTCCCTTGTGGCTATGTCCATTAGTCGCCTTATCACATAAATTGCCGAAGCTAATTTTTTTGTTATTTCGTTTACAAGATGTTTATAACTTAAATTATGTAGTCCCAGGAACTGCACAGTATTTTTCTCATCCTCTGGCAGGTGCTTCATCATAAGTACCAACTTTTGTGTTTTTGTTTCATTTAAATGTAATCCATTTTCCATGACCCATGCCTGTGCTTCCAACAACGCTGTTTGTGCTCTATCTAAAGCGATCTCCACTGTTGTCCTCGTGTCACAATCGAAGTATCATACGCAAACACACACAAGCAACCGCAGCCCACACTCCCCGGGATATGTTTGATGTACAACAAAAATAGCAAGGATCCCAACACCGATCCTTGTGGAACACCTCTACCTATTTTCATGGGTTGCGATCTTGAACCTTCATATATTGTTATTTGTTCTCTGTGCGTTAGGTACGATTTTATTAAATTATAGGGATTTCCTCGTATTCCATAGAAATCCAGCTTCTCCACTAACGCGCTGTGACGCACACTATCGAAAGCCTCTGTGAGGTCACAACAAGTTAGTACTAAATCTTCACCATCATTAAATGCTGTCGTGGAATTTGGTACGGAATTATTATTTGTGTTGGAAAAACAGAGCTATGAAGAGTTTGGTTATGTTTTTAACAAAGAAAGTGCAAAATTTCAAGTTGGAATGAAGAAATTATTTTATTCTAACGATTAATTAAGACAAACAAAACAACATAACATAGGTGTGTAGTCTAACTTCACAGCAAGTTTTCTAAGCGTTCTCTTTGCCTTTCGAGGCAATTCTGGGTTTATTCCATCACGTGCAGTACGTGTATGGGTTTTCAGTTCGTATTTGTATGTTATTATAAACTTTATTTTTCAGTAAAGATAGCAAGGACTGTGGCGCAGCACAATAAACACACTGTTCGGATTACTCCTCCCGCACAAGTATTAACGAAGCGAAAAAGTCATGTGGAATATTGTGAAAGAAATTGATACTGCGGGAATTGTCAATTCATCCCCTAGAAAACGTGTTCGCGAGACAATATATCATCATTCGGACGAATCTGAAAAATCTAGAATTAGAAGACATGTACATTCTTTCTTTCTGCAAAATGAATTGCCTAACTGTACAAAAATATGAAGTGTAAATATAATATGTATTTTATATTAAAACCAACTTGTAAATCTTTAACGAAGAAGACACGTTACCAGAATTCAAGCGAACAGCATTGTGGAAAATTTTAAATTAATTGGGTTTTAAATTTAAGAAACGAAATAGAAACCCTATATTAATAGGACGGCAAGACATCGTTTTATGGAGTCGCCATTAACCGCTATTCGAAAATATCGTGCAGAGGGTTTATTATTTGGATGAAACATGGGTTAACGCAGGCCACACAAAACAAAAAGTGTGGAAAGATACAACAGTGGTTAATGCAAGGCAAGCATTTATTGATGGAACCGCAACTGGTTTAAAACAACCATCTGAAAAAGGAAATCGACTGATTGTTTTGCATATTGGTAGTGAAGAGGGGTTTGTTGAAAATTGTCTCCTGAATCCAGGAAAACTGGTGACTATCATGAGAAAATGAACGGTGGAGTGTTCGAAGAGTGGATGGACCTTGAGCCCAACTGCATTCTTGTAATGGACAATGCTCCCTACCACTCCGTTAAGGCTAAAAAATTACCTAATGCATAATGGAAAAAAGATGCACTAATTGAATGGCTTCTTTCAAGGGAAATTGTTGTCGATAATACATTTTTAAAAGCTCAGCTTCTTGAACTCACAAAAAAATATGTAGGCGATAATCCAATACCACAAGTAAAGTATCATGTTGCTGCCAACAATAAAACCTTCAAGTTAGCAGAAGTAAAAACTTTATTAAAAGAAGGGATATTAACCTTGTAACAGCTGCGAAATGGACAAATTGCATAAAATACAATTGAAGAAGAAAGTAAAATGTATGAGCTAGATAACATAGTTGACGATATAGTGGATGAATTGATTATTACTGCACACACAGGATCATGATCAGACCTGTCATCGGAATCTGATTTTTAATAATGACTTTACATGTGTTTATTTCAGTTTTGTTAGAAAGAAAACGTGTGGAAATATGTCAAATATTTGTGTTTTCATAAATTTTAATAATGACCCATAGCAATTTGTACTTCACAAGAGCATTTGATTGTTATGTAGGTACACATAATTATTATTAGAACACTTTCTACATATAGACTATTCAAGTTCGTACAGTTATTTACCCGAGATTCTTTGTTTTTCTCCTGAATTTGTTAAAGATTGTACACATTATATGCCTATAGAAAAGAAATAGGTTTTAAATCCCCAATAAGATTATACATCATAGTTTATGATTTTCCGTAAGCTATAATTATCTATTTAATTTCCTATTGAAATAAATTTGAATTTGCCGCCATTTCTGAATATATCCTTATTGCTTTCTTATCGTGAATGGAGTTTAAGTTGGTATGAAAAAATAAGAAAATATACATGCTGTCCATATAAAAAGAAAACTAAGTCGGTATCATTTTGTACTAGATCGTGGCTGTAAGATATTCATTTTAAAAAATCCCATAAGTGGCAAGCTAATTATTAACATTACCTGGTTAACTTCCCTGTAGGAAGAAAAATGAAAATATATGGAGTGTCCGTACAAAAACTAAAAACTGTGTTGGTCTATGCAACTATAATGCATAACTTCTTTCTACTGTTAACTAATTACTAAACCCCTTTTCGTACAACAGAGGATATTGATGGCTTGGAGATTTTATACTGAAACTTATGATAATTTTTAATATTTAATTTATTCTCTGCATCCCCCAATGTGTTAAACGAAATTTTAACACATATAGAATTATTTATTGATTTGCAAACATCAAATGTCAGAAACATCAACGACATCCACGACATATATCATAATAATTAAAAAAATTGCTGAAATTCAATATATATTTGCACTTTAATTTATAAATTCGTTGCCAAAATTTATGCAGCAGCCACTTTTAAAAACCTTCGCGACATATGGTACCTTCAAAAGCCACTTTAATCGTCGTATAAGATAACAAGCAGATCTTCTTAAAAAGGAAATGAATAAAAAAAAGAGCGAACAGATGCGAAAGTATAAAGTTACACCACCGCGCACCGATCGAAAATCTTTTGCCCTCATAGATTCTCTCCCCTTATCCAGTTCTTTTTTTTTTAATTCCCAGATGGGGGTCGTCGCGTCCACGGTAAAAAGAAAAAATCAGCACGTGGGTTTTCGCCCACGCACATGTCGTTTTTTTATCGGTATTTTTGTAAGCGCTACGATACGATAGATTATTTCCGGGTACGGTGAAAACGAAAGCGGAAGATGCGATACAGTAGGAAGGCAAGAATATGTTTTGTAAACAGCATACGGCACGTGGCTGCTTCGTACACCCAACACTATAATACACGATACAATATGCTGGATGTAGTGGTAATGCAAGCGTGTGTCGGTTGATTCACGAAGGCATAATAAAGCGACAGACTTTTAATGATAAAAAATCGAGGCGAGCGGAAGAAGAATTTTAGCTGTTCAGGTGTTGTTGGAATAATGCGGAAGTATTCGCGTTAGTTTTACGCGTCTATACAGAAGCGGCAGTTGGTGCGTTCCACCTAAGTAACAATGTGTGTAGCAGAAGAAGAGGAGGTAATATATTTAATGGAAAATTGCCACAATGAAGTGGTTGATGTGAATATTCGATAATCGCACTATTGTGAAGATATTTCCTTACAGCCGAGCACGCATTCTCGCCAGGGAAGATGGAAGTACAATAAATCGTTCATAGAGAGGAAATGCTTATTTATTTTTGCGCCGGCACGCCACATTTACTTTTTTGTATTGAAGCAAATAACTTACAATTTATGTACTTCATTAAATTTATTAAAACATTTTAAAACAGAGCCACTAAATAATGGGAAATTACGTAATAGCCAACTTTGATACCAAATTGATAAAATTGATACCAAATTGTTAAAATAAACAGTGTCTTGAAGAAGGTTGGATTCTTGAAGTATAAGACAATCAAGGAGCACAATCTTATACATTTATGGCAGTAACTGCCATATGAGAAAGTGGCTCTCGCTTCTATAAATTGGATTAGCAACAGCAAGCACTCTATTTAATACCAGGCTAACAAGAGATCTGCCACTGGCATCAACTCTTCGGCTTTGTAGAGGGTCAAATTGTCAAAATAGTTAGTAAATCCTCATAATTCGTGCCACGTGGTGGATAAATCTGGTCAATTCTGTATGACAGGAACTTCAAAAATCTTTTTTGAATTCTCTCTAAGTGATACCAAATAATTAAAGCATACTTCAACTTAGTACAAACAAGAGTAAGAAACAAGATCTTCATAACGTCAATATCAGAAAATAATTTCCAAGAAAACGTACTAAAAAATTATTAGCAATTTCAGTTATGTGATTACTAAAAGACAGTTGAGAATCAAAAAGTACCCACAGATCTCGAATACTTATCTGTCTAGAGATTGATGTTTGACTAACAGCATGGGGATACGATATGATAAGATTTGTAAACTTTCTTTTCTACAATGATGTTTAAGTGTTTGGCATAACTAAGGCTTTATTTCTTCGGTCGGCCAAATCTGTAATAGTTTATCAATACCGTTAAATTTCGTGTTACCTTGCCATTTATTGCCTATTTTTTTTTATATCTTGTCTCTGCTTACCTTTAATAATTTGCAAGAGGGATACATTGCAATTAGGTTATCAAACTTGTTTTGTATCTGTTTATCAAATAAATAAATAAATAAATAAGATATAACAGCACATTTGTCTTTATTTATATGGACCCCATTAACATCACATCCGGAATTTATAATATGGAGGTTGCCCTGAAGTACGATACATTGTAGATATCTTGGAATAAATCTTTAGATCATCGACGTATGCTGCAATTCTACATTTCAGTTTAGATAACAGATCTTTCAAGTAAATGTTAAAAAGTAAGGGACCCAGGTGTGACCCTTGTGGAACACCAGAACACGCTATCAATGATTCACACCTGAAACCGTTATAAGACGTAGCAATTGCAATTGCATAAGTAAGATGAGAACAAATCGGTGACAGGAGGCCTAAAATCAAGTTGGATAACTATTGAAGCAGCCTATAGTGTCAATTGCCTTCGTAAAATCAATACACACTACATCAACCTACTGACAATGGGCAAGTGACTAGCTAATAAATTGAGTAACCACAGTCAAATTGGTTAGAGTAGAATTTCCTGATATGAAACCATGTTGATAAACAGACAGAGAAGGTTTAATCATAAAAGATAGTTTTTCATTAAATTAAGCATTATCACAGTTGAATTGTTGAGCGAGTAAGACTCCGTTTTCCGAAATCGATTTATAGTCGAGAAGTGCATCTGCCGCTATATTATTAAATTGATCTCCTTATTTCTCTTTTAAAAGAACAATTTCTGTGTCAAAACGAGGAAAATTAACATATTTTTTTACATTCTTGCCAATATCTCGGGAACAACTAAAGATATCAAGATCTCGTTTTCGGCAATAGATTTCTCGTCGAAGAATGCGTCTCCAGCTATGTTATAAAATCGATCTAAGCCTTATTTCTCTTTTAAAAGCGCAATTTCTGTGTCAAAACGAGGAAAATTAACATATTTTTTTACATTCTTGCCAATAAACACACTGTTCGGATTACTCCTCCCGCACAAGTATTAATTAATTCGGGACGACACGCGTTTCGGGAACACGTGGATTCCCATTCTCAAGTCCGACACCGAATGTCTTTCGAGTTTCGCTTAACCTAGAACACCCGCACTATCTTC
>JARFOC010078093.1:0-15142 GCA_031763485.1 Osmoderma eremita
TCATAATTTTATTAAAATAATTTAAAACATTTGCAATCATACACTTCTCCTTCAGGCTAAATTTTTCTCCCTTACGCAGTTTTCTTTCTACAGGCTCCATTAATGTAGTAAAAACTGTAATTTAATGTATAGGTTATATAATTTCTAAAAATCAAGAAAAATATCCATATTACCCTGTGCACGCTCGAAAAAGATGGAAGCGTTCTGGAAAGAACGATTTGTACAAGTATATATAAACAAATTAACGTGGAATTTAACTAAAGATATTTTAAAAATACGACGATAACGATTGACAGCAGTTGACGCTAATAGATAGATAGATAGGTACTTTGCCGACGCCTTCATATGTAAATAAGTTGCAACATAGCAATCGGAAGTCAAGATATGGCTAATGACAACAACTAGGGATAGTAAGAGATAAATTTGCCATTATATTCCATACTGCATACGGAGGTTGAGACGATCTATAATAGAAATAAGATTCTATTATTTACTTCTTATACCCTTAAGATTTATAAATCTTTGCTTTCTTCAAATATATTTACAAATAAAGAGTTAAACATTCTGGCATGTCACAACATCAGTAATTTTAACTTCTGCGCAGGAACAAAATTGTGGTGTTAGATTTAATATCGACTCCTGATCATAATTGGTTTATTCCTTTATATTAGATAGCACTTTTTTATTGGATTTATTTTAATGTAATTTCCAAAGTTATTAGGAACTCTGTAACTTCGTAATCTACTTTCTTATTTTACTTTGCAAGTCAGCAAACTCCTAATTTACTTACGGAACTCTTCAGATCCCGGTATTGATTTCAATGTACAATGGATGTTCTTTACTGTATTTGGCATTGTTAACAAGACTTTTGTTTATTTAAAAGAAGGTATTTTATCCAATTATTTGCGCAATGCTTTTTATTCTTTGTTCATTATTTAGGAGATAACTCAATCAGTCTTTTGATCATCTATACTGATTATAGCAGTTCCCATTCCGCCAGCTATATGAGCTACATTCCGTAACTTTAGACTTTGTGTAGTGCTTTCTGGAATACTTTTTAAAATTTCCTAGAAAACTTTTACTATCATTTCTAAGGCAAAAATAAAAGGAACAGTAATAATTTATGATTTTATTTAAAAGCAACATATATACAGTAAAGGTTGGAATAAATTCATTAAAATTGCGGTGTTTTTTTTTTTCGAAAAAAACGCTGGGACAGGGGAAAAATATGTAATAACAGCTGATTTTTTTTTAATGGAAACACTTTTTTATCTTTAAATTCTACGTCAAATTCTGAACATATTTTACGTATGATGTCCTATACTGTTTTCGAAAAAAAAAGCACTATAACTTGAAACATCTACATATTGTTTTTAGAAAAAGTAGTAAAATGCAATAAAAAATCAAAATTATTTTATTAAATGTTGGAAATGACCTCCACCGACTTCCTGGCAGTATCCGAGACGATATTGAAATTTCTGCAAAACGTTATTAACTATGTTATTCGATTCTTTAAGTCTGGTCGGTCACTCAATTGGACCCCGTCAACGGACCAATCCATCGTTCAGGGAAAACCGTGTTGAGGTACTCACGCGCAGGGCGAGTGTAATGGACCAGAACTCCATCTTGCTGATATCATAAGAAATCGTTTGGTGCATCAGGATCATCTGGATCGGGTTTAAGGTGGCAAGACACGGTACTAGGTCATCTTCTAAAGATTCTAAATGTCTGTCGCCGTTTAAGTTCCCATGAAAGAAAAAGGACCCCAAAATCTTGTTTTCAACAATGCCGGCCCAAACATAAACTTTTTGAGGATATTGCGTATGACATTCCAATATCCAGCGGGGATTTTCAGCATCCCAATACCGAGAGTTTCGCTTATTTACACAGTACATTGAGACAAAACATTGCCTCATCCGAAAATACTGTGGTTCGTTATTGCAGAAATTTATGAGTATCTCGCAAAATTCAAGTCGTCTGTCGTGATCATCTTCATTCATGAACCAACTGGACTTTGTAATGTAATGTTACTTATTTTCCTTTAAATACTTTAGGACGGATGTCTTGCAGATACGATTTCCCAAAGCAAAACTGCGGCTAGGCTTATGGTGGTTTTCTTGAACAGCCAGTAATACATTTAGCTATTTATCTTCGGATACCGTAAACCGATCTTTCGTATAATTATTCCTGAGGTGGCCTAAATCACGATATGTGAGCTGTTATAACATATTTTTGGGTCATCCTGTATTACATGAAATAATTATCAGAAAAACGACAATAAAATCAAAAATCGAGGGGTCCGATCATTTCTTCGAGAAAAAGACATCTGAATTTTAAATGTTTATCCCAACCTTTACGTGTTCACTGTATATACATATATTTTAAACTCATTTTACAGATAACGGACATGATTAAAGATCACTCCAAGCTTACAACGGAAGAAATCTATTCAGTATTGGTTGCGAAGATCGGAAACTCAAAATTCGAATTGGTGAGCTACGAACTCAACGAATTGGATAGGAATATTGGACTTCTCGGAGACCATGCCATCCTATCCACAACCGTTAACATCTTCGTCAATAAAGAAGCTCAACAGAAAGATCTTAAATCCTTTACCTTTTTCGTGAAATTCTTTCCAACTTACGAGTCGCAAGCTGTTTTTTGTAGGGAAACTGGAGCCTTTAGAAAGGAGGTCTTTATGTACGATCTATTCTCAACCATGAGATCTGCTGGTGTTGCTTATACGGATAGTGTGCCCAAATGCTATTTTTCAAAAGCCAACTATGCTTTGGTAACTGAAAACTTATCGGAGAAAGGTTATAGAACTTTAGATAAAATGAAGACTTTAGATTATGATACTGTACTGGTTGTTCTGAAAACATTGGCGAAATTGCACGCTAGCAGCATTATATATGAGGAAATGAAATCCAAGGAATTACAGCGAAAATACAGGTTATCCGATGATTATGAAAGTAATTTTGAAGAAAGTTTTTATAACGATAGGGAACATTTTGTAAATATTAAAGGTGTTAAAGCTTCCATCAATGCGTTGTGTTCAGAAGTTGATATTTTCGAATTACCTGAGAAGTTGGAATCTGGAAAAGACTTCAAGGCTGTTTTAAGAGAGTATTGCTATCATATATACGATTTGGTTAAATGTAACGATAAATATAGAAACGTAATTTGTCATGGTGACCTGTGGTCATCCAATTTCCTCATAAAATACAATCAAGACGATCAACCAATAGAGTGCAAATTTGTAGACTTGCAATGTGGGAGATATCTACCGCCGTCTCACGATGTCATGTCTTTGGTGTACTTAACAACTTCTAGATCATTTAGACGGAAGCACATGTACGAGATTTTAGGGTTGTATTACACGTACTTGGAAAAGTATCTGAAATTATCGGATATAAGCTTAAACGACGTGTTGACCATTCAAAATTTTCTGACGAGTTGTGAAGAGCAAAAGTTTTTTGCCATGTTTCAAAGCGCTACCTATTTTCAATTAGTCTTGGTGGATAATGAAAAACTGGAGAGGTTCTTCTCGGACACCATAACTAATGAAGAAACGTTCTTCGAAGATAGGACCCCGTTGATTTTGGGTAATGTCGAAAATAATGACGCGTATAAAGAACGTCTTGTCGAATCCATGATGGATCTGAAAGAATATTGTGATCGGTTGTAAATTTTGAAGTCATATGTGCCTACATATCTGTTGTAACTTGAATTAATAAAAAATAATATTCGATTAAATTTGTATTAATCCCAGTCTATGTAGGTTTGTTTTTATAATTCATATCGAATTTTACTTTAAAAATCGTCAATTATAACCGAAAACACATGAAATTGTCCATATTATGCATAATTATAGGTAGGGGAGAGTCTGGAACAGTGGCCACCTTTTCATTAAAAAATTTAATTAATATAATAAATCTTAAGATTAGAATATTAATTTAGGCCAGGTGAATAAGCCACAGAAATATTTTTTACTGGCCAAAAAACCGTTTATGGAAATTGCTGTGTGACAAGGCGCATTGCCATGATGCAGGATCCAATCGTTCTTGATGTTTGGTCTCACACGCATGACCCTTTTTCGGAACCCCTCGGTAAGAACTGTCTGACCTTGAGGCACGAACTCTTTGTGAACGATACCCTGGCTATCAAAGAAACAAATCAGCATGCTCTTGAGCTTTGATTTGCTCATTCTTGCTTTCTTGGGCTTTGGAGAGCCTGAAGTGTGCCATTACATGCTCTGGCGTTTTGATTCCTGGTCATACTCGAACACTCAACTCTCATCCAAAAACTTTTCATTATTTTCAAGCGATTCCAAAAAGTTAAGGTACCTTTCTCCCCTGATGTCCTTTTATTCATACGAAAGGTTTTTTGGAACCATTTTCGAGCAGATTTTTCTCATTCCCAATTCATTTTTCAAAACTTGATGAACGGTGGTTTGAGACAAATCCAACTGTTCCCCGATCATTCTGATCGTCAACCGACGATCTGAACGCACAGAGTAGTGGATTTTGGGACATTGCCATTGGTTTTGGCAGTTGAAGGCCTTCCGCTGCGTGGGTCATCTACCATCAACTCTCTTTCTTTTGAAAATGCCTTAAACCAACGAGAAACCTGGGCTTTTGACAACACACTGTCTCCGTAGGCTTGCTGAAGTTTTGCAGAAGTTTCTGTTGCACTTTGCCCAAGCCTGAAGCAAAACCTGATAGCAGACCGTTGCTCGAAATTAATGTCTTTCATTTGTAGAATGCACTACGAAAACCGGATTCATGGAAAAACGACAACGGACAACCAAACGACTTGATCGAGTTCAAACTTGCACTGAACGCTTATTACAATGTCCACTTCTCGCCCTTCCATGCCCCGTGTTTCCCGTGTTGCCATAGCAAACGCTACGTTGGCATTCTGATTACTTAATTTACACACCTCGTATATAGTTTCTATGATAATGTATCGCACTAAGATTTTAAAAACTGCTTGAGAAATACCACGTGACCTTGACAACGTTTTTTGTAATTTTCAGACGAAAAGGTGCACTTGCTTCTTATCTGGGGCAAGAGCACCATCGTTTCATTTGTTGTGGGTTGTACTTTTCCTGTGGTGTAACATAACGGTTGTAGGGGCAGATGCCACCTTTTGCAAACCCTCCACAAATAATTTTCGGATCTGTATCTCTCCAAATATTGCCCACCATTTCAGCCAACTTATTTTTGGGCAACTTTTGACCTAAATGATTCCGTTGCCATTCTACGAGTTGTAGGTCCCAAGCCATCTTTATAGATTTAAAATCTGTCAAATCTATAGATGCTGTGTGTTGGTTCCCCAGCCTCCTCTACTACATCATCATCAATGTGTGTGGAATGATCATCATATATTACTGAAACTGGACCTTTTCTTTTGACAAGGGGTGTAAATGTTTTTAGAAAGTAGTTTTTGAAATCTTCTGACTCCACTCATCCATTATTTGTGACGGCATATCTTGCACCAGCGAATTCTTTATTTTCATTTGGTATCCAAGCATACCAGACACTCTTGCCCTTATATATAATTAAGGGTGGCTCCGTTTGTCCATCTGCTGCAGCGGCAAACAAAACACTGGTATTTGTTCCTCCTGGAGTAGATACAATTCTTGTAGAAGCATGACCTCTTTATCCTACTAACTTCGTTTTTGAAGGGTCACTACAAAAACTTGTCTCATCCATATTCCAAATATTCGAAGGCTTATATTCTAGATTTAGTTTTTGTAGTGCATCTTTCAATAAAAAATATGGATATATTATAATGGAATCCGTCTTTTTCTTTTTAGGATATTCTAATACTTCCGGTTTTTTAATTGACAAATTATCGCATCTTTGGTTAGGATGTTTGAAATCCTTATTTGATGTTCTGCTAGTATGACAAATTATGCCTTTCTTTAACTTTTAAAAACCAATCCTCGCCAGGTATGTTGGTATATTTGCCAACCACTTCTACGACTTCTTTACGGCTTAGCCCAAATCCCCATTTTTTCGAGGCATTTAATTCCATTTGCAAGAGCTTCTTCAGCGTTGGTAGGTAAAGGTCTTTCCATTGTGGCATTTTTCATACGTCTACGACCTTTGATATGATCATTTAGTGTACTTCTAGGGATATTGAATAGTTTGCTAGCACGCAGTGTGCCACATTTTTCAATTGTTACATGCTTCACAGCCTTTTCCGCGTCTTCAGCCGAGTAAGCGGCTCGATCAGTTTTACGTTTGTACTTTCTGACAATTTTAGGGAGTAATCAAGGTATCAAGTGCTCAAAAAATCTTGCCAAACAGTATAGATTAATTCGCTATTTATCATCTTTATATAATACTCCCACCTTATGAGTAAGTCGTTTGATAACAAATATTTACACGACACACTTAGGTATACCTAATAAGATATTTTTTAACTCCCGACAGTGCACCTACTAGATGCACTTTCCTTTATGCAAGTGGATGCATTTGTCCCATTCTCGAACTATTTGGGGCAAGTGCATCTACCATCTTAAAACCAAGCTAGGTTATTATGGACATAATTTTGCAATTTATCTTACTTAATAAATATGTAAGTTCATCATATGTAAATGTCAAGGAATGCCTAGATGGTTGGGGGGACTTTATTTTAGCGGTAAGTACTTTTGGGGGTTTATGATGCCGTCGTTAAAAAAGGTCCTATTATATGACTACCCAAAAATCCAGCCCTTACATTTAGGTTTTGTCGATACTGACTACGGAAAGATGTGTTACGATGTGCATTTTGTTTTGACTAGTATCGTATAACCGATGTATTGTGACCGCGAGTTAACGGTAAAAAATGATTTGCCCCTGAAAAATGTTTTGAAGAAAATGGCCACCCTTGTTCGGACAATAATTCCGCATCTTTCGATATTTTGAAACTTTTATAACTGTTCTTGTTGAGAATACTACTAATAGATGTAGGTAATATAGAAAAAGAACCGCTTATAGTTAACGCCTCTAGCGTTTTGTTACCAGGCGGACAGAGTGTATGCATGGTCTAGCTTCACATATTGTTGTATTTGGTAAACAATGGTATTAAGTCCTATCAAATTTAAAGATTAGAATCAATAAATTGCACGATTTTTAATAATTTTATTTTTAAAATGTTTCTACAAGTGATTTGTCAATACAATCAAGGACTTAAACAACATGTTGTTTGTAGTAAATGCTGTAAATTAGCAACATTTCTATATTTTGCCATGGAATTTCCATTTCCATCAGTTTATCATCATAATATTTTGGTGTCCATATCAAACAATTTGCAGTAAGCATTGACAAGCGTAACACACAACTTGATAAGAATGATTTGTAGGTATTATTCATACAGAAGAAACACAAAACAAATTTTAATTCAAAAACGTTTAATGTTGTCTTATCCACATATCCACAATGTGTAATTTATCTAATTACATACGGAGGAGAAAGCAATTATTTCAAACGCGTGTTATTCAATTTAAAGTAGGCCTCCTTAAAATTAATCAAACACTCTTTTTGTTTAGCTTTATAGACAGGATCCTTTTGACAAAATTCAATCAAACCATCACTTCTATCGATGTACATAAACTTTTTATTGATTTCTGGACTATCAAAAAATTCTTTCAAAATCGTGGAATTTACTTTCGTCAAGTGAGAATAGCTGAAACACTGGCTTATTCCAAATAATTCGTAGTAATCGCAGCTGCTCCTAAACGCATCTTTTGTTAGGATGTTTGAAATCCTTATTTGATGTTCTGCTAGTATCTCAGATAATTTTTTGTAATACATGTCCGAACACTCTTCCATGTATTTGCTTCTGAATGCTCTGTCTGTCGTTAAGTGTAAGAATAACATCAAATCTTGAGCTGGTGGGGCGTATCGCTGCATTTGGAAGTCTACCAGGATACATTCAATTGGTACGCACTTTTCTTCTTTGTACATCATGTTGGTCGCCCAAACGTCTCCGTGGCATATTACGTTGCGAAACTTTGCCGACGGCTTGACATAATCTTTCATATTCTTCCAAGTGTCTAAGATAAACTCTTCAAATTTCTCTTTATCCACATCTTCATATAATTCTGGGAATAAATCGATTTCAATTGGTACACTTTTCATTATAGATTGCACAAGTTCCTTACTGGGTTTTGCATTACAATAAAAGGTTTCCTGTAGTTCTTTCCTAAAATCATCGATTATCCTGTATTCCTTTCCGTATTTTTTTGATAAGGTTTCTTCGTATATGACAGAACACGCGTGGAGTTTTGCCAAGGTTATCAAGCCTACTTTAACGGCTTCAAGTGATAGCGATTCTAAACTGGAGTAGATTTTAAATCCTCTTGCTATTAAGTCTTCGAGTATGAGAAATTGGGATTTACGAACCATGTAGCAAGTTGGTGTTATGTCACTTATTAAATCCACAGCGACTTTTTGTAGTTGTGGTAGTATTTTCTGGTAGAAACTCTCTTCCTTGTATAGAATACCGGTGTGTTGGACGTAGTATTCCATTGATTCCATTTTGGGGATGCTCTTAACGAAAAATGTAAGTTCTTCAGCAAGGTTTCTGGATAGAATTTTCAATATCCAATGCTCGCCTAATATTCCGGATCTTCCTTCTCCCAAGGGCGTCAATTCGTAACTTTCCACTTGATCTTCATCTTCGTTCTGGAAGCGTTGCCGAATCAGTTTTTGAATATCGTCTTTGGATATACCTAACGTCCCATTCATTTTGATTACTTTACGCTGGTTCTTTTAACCAAGGAAAAATGCCAATACAATATCTTTGTACATACGTAAGCAAGTAGCAGTATACTTGTAAGCAACGCTATTGTTTCAACGAGATATTTATATACGATTTATGGAAGGCAAACACAACATCGCGTGTGTGAAATGAGTGTTATTTAAGATTGAATTAGGAAAGTCTGTAAAAATTTATAAACGAAAACAGACCCGAATGAAGTACTGAGATTTTAAAGAGGTGGGCTGTGACACTGCACTAAATCTATGTGTCTGTGTCTGAGGACAGGATGTGAACGATTGCCATAATAGGATGAAGGGACGACTCAGCATTTATATAATAATAAAGTTTTGTGACGTTATACAGAAAAAAAATTAAATCAAATAAAGAAGGATATCATTAGATATTCTATGGTTTTTGGTGAAATTATGTTCCTATTTTTAGTTATACAGGGTCTCCCAAATTGAGTGGCCCATTAAAATATTTTGGAGATGGAAGTACACATAAACTCTGAAAATAAGTAGACTGCCCTATATCAAAGCGATCTTTCAGAATAAATTATTTTTACTTTTGCATCACTTCCGGTTGACCGGAAGTCGCCATTAACTTTCTTATTTTAAATGGAATGCTAGAATTTTTATTGCAAATTCTGATTACAAGCGTTATTCTAAATACGAAATGTTAAGGTTTCCCTATACCTAAATGTAACGAGGTTGGACAAAAAATTAATTTTATGAAAAAAATCAAAAATCATTTATTCTTATTTAAAAAATCAAAAATCGTTGATTTATCTGAATTTCATAAAAAACTGAAACATCTTACTTTTTTTAAAATTAATACGAATTATTTTAATGTATTTAATGTAAGTTTGAAAATTATAGTATAATTTAACGTCTAAATATTTGTAAGGACCCACTTACTTGTCGCACTTCTTGCAAGAAAATTCCTGTCGCGACTTGTTTCTTTCTCGGCTTATAAACTGCCGTTGCCTAAACGTCTCGCGTATTTCGTTAGTAGTTGCTCAAGGGAGTGGAAGATAGAAGTAAATAGTCGTATTTTTTTCTTTGGCATTGAATGAAAGTGAAAACGTATAAATGGCTGGAAGAAAAGATATGGCAGTTTTATGTTAAAACAACAGATCCAAGTAAATCTGGGTGTAGAGCAACTTGTAAAAACTGCAAGAAAGAACTTCAAGGGATAGTTCAAAGACTGAAAGCACACCATGGTATTTGTAATAAGCAGCACGAAAGGAATACACAGTACAGGTAAATAACAATAATTTATATTTTATATTATTATAATAATGTTTTATATTATTATTATTATTATTAGGTACTTATTTCATTTTTATTTAACTTTTTTTCTTTTCAGACACTCAAATGTCGCTTGACAGCTCTGTAAGCTTTGCTACTACATCGTTTGTCTCGAGTTCCAGCACACTCATGACGGACTGGTCAGACTTTGGAAAATCTCCACCAAGAGTACCAACACCAACGACTTTTGAGCAGGTCCAAAAAAGGAAAAAAAATGAAAATCAGCCTACTATGAGTGGTTTTATAATGCGGACATCAACAGCTGAAAAACATAAAATTGACAAACAAATAGCAAAGGCGATTTTTGCTACTAATTCGAGCGTTAGATGCATTGAAAAGTCAGAAGTAAAAAAAGCTATTCAGTTATTAAGACCTGATTATATGCCGCCATCACGAAAAACTGTAGCAACAAGCCTTTTAGATGAAATTTATGAGGAGGAAAACGCAAAATGTTTTTCTTCATTGACAGGACAGTGTCTAAATATGTCGATTGACGGGTGGTCAAACGTCCACAATGAGCCAGTAATATGTGGTACTATAACAACTGAAGATGGACGAGCACTTCTTTACGAAAGAATTGATACTTCGGGAAGTTCTCACACTTCAAAATATTTGACTGAAATAGTTTGTTACCCAATTTCTTCCTGTGAATCAAAATACCAGTGCACAGTAAAATCTTTTGTGACAGACAACGCAGCGAATATGGCCCGCATGAGAAAAACTTTGGAAGAAAAAACGGACTCAAAAGTTATAACTTATGGCTGCTCTGCACATATTTTGAATTTATTGTGCAAGTACTTACAAATTCAAGATGTTAAAGAACATGTAGTCCAAATTGTCTAGTATTTTCGCAATAACCATCTAGCTAGAGCAATATTCAGCCAAGCAGGAGGCAAGGCTTTAGTGCATCCAAGTGATGTGCGATGGAATAGCATTGCCGACTGCTTAGAGATGTACGTCACTCAGTGGGATATGATATTAGGAATCTGTGAGGAAACAAAAAGGAAATTGATGCAGCCATTTACCAAAAGGTTTCAAATATTGGGCATAAACATGCAGCACAAGATAATTTAAGCATTTGAAAACCTATATCAGTTGGGCTTGATACCTTGCAAAAAAAAATGAGAAAAAATGTTACTATCTCAGATGCTGTAGAAGTGGAAACATTTACAATATATCTTCGAGGAGGTTGTAGAATTACCTTTACAAAAATCACAACAATTTCAATGTCGATATAAGCAAGCACTAACCCCGTATCATTTTATAGCCGATATGTTGAATCCACAAAAACGGAAATATCAGTTAACACCCGATGAAAAGAATCTGGCTTTAGAAGCAATCAATGAGCTATGTATATGAAAACACTGGACTGTTATCATTAGCAATAAAGCTTAATGCCCGCAGTAATCCACTTAAACAAGTTATGTATTGGGAGGAAATAATAAGAAACGTAGGTGGAATACAGTGGTGGTTATCACAAAGAGATGAGCCTGAAATTGCAAAACAGATGCCGATAATAAAACAGTTTCTGTGTGCAACTGCTTCCTCAACGTCAGTAGAACGAATGTTCAGCTCTTTTGGCTTTGTACACTCGGATATTATAGGATGGGTATAGAAAAAGGAGAAAAACTAGTATTTTTGTTCAAGCTATAAAAAAAACACGAAAATGCATAAATATAAATATATATGTTTATGTTATGTACTTCTTTTTTTATTTTTTAAAAGCGTTGCCTTCTACTTTTAATTTGTGAGAATATTTTTATATTATGTTGTATTTCAATAAAAAAGAGTTGAAAAAAATCAGTTTCAATTAAATCATGATTTTAATGTTAAAAATCAAGTAATCTAAATCATCATTTTAATCTTGATTTGAATCAGTTGATAAAAATCAGCCCAACCCTGAATCTAACCGCTTTTGAGATATCTTCAAACTTATGTAAAAAATCGTTTCTACGACCTTAAATTTCGAGATTCAAGTTGTTTATCATTTGAAGACTTACCATAGCCTAAATATCCCTGACAATTTTACATTCTGCTCGTGTCGAATCTCATTATGTTTAACTGTTCAAAACTTCTTAAATGAAACATTCTGTAGATTTTTACATCATGATACACATAATCAAATTCTGGAGCTATTAGTAGTACGTTTCCCTATAGCTATTTCTTTTCGTTTTCCTATTATTAATACTCGTGTATTTTATTGGCATATTTTCCTAGAATTAACCCAATTTTTCGCAATAAGTTTCAACCAAACAAAGTATTTATTTACTTAACCCAAAAAAAATGTACAAAAAGGAAAAAATGTAGGTACAAAAATCTGGATGGAGTCCAAGCCGGCAATACTAAAGAAGTGGCAACTCTATATTCTAATTACCAATCTTGAAATTTAAGAGTGTCGTAAAAACGATTTTTTTAATGAAAGGCAGGCAAAACGACTTTTTACCTAAGTTTGAAGATATCTCAAAATCGGTTACATTTAGGTATAGGGAGACCTTAACATTTCGTTTATGATTAGAATTTGCAATAAAAATTATAACATTTCATTTAAAACTAGAAAATTAATGGTGACTTCCGGTCAACCGGAAGTGATGCAAAAGTGAAAATAAGTTACTCTGAACGATCACTATGGCCTAGACAGTCTACAAATTTTCAGAATTTTTGTACATTACCACCCCAAAAATATTTTAATAGGCCACTCAACTTGGGAGACCCTGTATAATGTTAGTGTAGTTGAAGACACATACTTACAAAGTAAGAACTAGATTAATTTTTGAAGTGCTAAATTGGCTAAATTTCAAGTGGATTAAATTACCAATGGCCGTGTTGAAGATATAAGAAAACCTTATAAGTTTCCATAGATACATCCCGTATTTTTCCCCTTTTAAGGAACCATGATAGAAAACTATAGGTAACAAGACTTTCTAGTGATTTCATAAAATGGGGAACACGATCTTCTGTATTTGTGTACTTTGTGGCCGTTATCTAGAAAAACGTCTAAACGTTTTTTTTATCATTTTATTGTTCACAAAAGAATTTGACCTTCATAAAAGGAATTATACAGCATATTTATTCAACAAGGATTTAACAATTATAACACAACGCAATTGTTAAGTTCAGGTTTGTAAGCCATTAACTAATTGTACTATTAATAACTGTTTTCTTCGAATGTATTTACACATTTTTTTTCCTTTCGTTCCATTATACAGTTACCTAAGTTATCCAATATTTCATTCAACTATTAATGATATCCTAACAAACCTCTTTCTATAAACAGCTCCTTTAGATCTACGATCGTTTCAAACATTCTCCTCCTATATACCTCATCCTTTTCACATGATGATAGTACCAACTCCGACTTGTCTTCAAATAACGCCTTTTGCAAGATTTTCGGGTTTTCAAACATATCCTTAACTATGTCACCAGAAACCAAAACCAATTGGAAGTGATTGATAGCTTGAGTAATACAGAAGAGTTTGTAATAATCGCAGCTCTCAATAAATTCATTATATGGCAATACTTGCTTGACATCAATACCCTCTTTTCGCAAAATTTCCGCTATCTTCCGATAGAAATAATCTGTCATCTCTCCCAAATATTTGCGCCTAAATTCACGATCGGTGGACAAATATATGAACGCTAGAAAGTCTTGACCGGGAGGTCCATAGCGGTAAGATTGGAAGTCGACGATGCGACAATGTATTGGTTTACCATTTTCGAATTTAAATAAAATGTTGGTGCTCCACAAATCGCCATGACAGATTGTGTTTCGGTATATTGTGGATGGTTGTACGATCTCCTTCATTTGGTCGAAACCATTACGGGTTAGCTCCTTAAATAGTTCAAGATTCAATTCGGAATTCTTTTCAAACAGATCAATTTCTGATATTGCGCCTTTTTTCGAAGCCTCGATGATATTCAACGACATCTTTAAGTGTTTATTATAGAACGCCTCCGAGAAGCACTTTGGAAACGCCTCGCCGAGAAAATAGGGCTTCCCAGACTTCTGTTTCATCTTTTCTTCGAAAATTAAGCTGGTGCAATGTAATTTGGCTAAGGCCTCCAAGCATATCTTAACGCAATCTAAAGGCATGCTTTCCCTTGGGCTCAGTGTTTTGTATCCTTTGGAATTTAAATCTTCAAAGATCAAGTAATTCATATCGGATACCAAATAGCACGTGGGAACGCAGTCCCTGATAACGTGTACTCCATTTTTCAAGAATAAGGGCACCAATTTGGTGAACATATCGCATTCTTTGCGAAAGGCTCCGTTTCTTGTGGCAAAATTCATTTGCGATTCTGCCGTCGGCATGGATTTTGCGAATAAAATGATCTTTCTCGGAATATCTTCGTCGCTGTAATGAATCGTTAAGAAACAATGTTCTCCGAGAAAACCCGATTTCTCTTCCAGCGCTCGGAATTCAAAAGATTTCACCACAGTATTGACGGAATTACAACGCTTCTTTAAAACCTCGTAACAATCGTCGAGCGTGAATTTGGCGAAGTACGAATTCATCTTGTGTTTTCTAAAGTGCGACACGGAATCGTCGATTTCAGAACAACGTCGGAACTGAGTGTTTACTCCCCACTTCTGTATGTAGGAGGAATGTGCGATCCCTCTCATCATATGCTAAGCACAACTTTGATAAAATCACACGCGCCTTACTATCTTAATGAATTGCAGTAATTGAATCGTTAGAGCTTGTTACATTGGCTTTTATCACCCACTGGTAGATAGGAACCTTCTTTGTGTCTGTTACTTATGTACAAGTCAGATTTAACAATAAAACTGAAATTCAGTCGTTAGTTTATATTAAGTATGTGTAATTATAGAGGATTAAGACTAGAAATATTCCAAGAATGTAATAAATGCATTTTCAATGTTCCATCAGATAATGAGTTGAATGTTATCAAAGTAATAATAATATAATATACTATACGTCCAATGGTTCTTTACCCATGCGTAACTGATTTATGTAGCAATAATACTCATATGTTATTCAATGCATTTCGTACAATTTCCGTTTAATACAAGAGCGAGAAAGTAAATTCAACTTGATACGTTTGTCTTCCAAGCGTTG
>JARFOC010078104.1:0-15141 GCA_031763485.1 Osmoderma eremita
CAATTTGGGATTAGTGCCAATAGCTGGTTCCTGTGATGCTCAGAGAACATTAGAATTGGTATCTGAAAGGCTACAAAGTTTCAAGTTGAATCTATAAACTGACATAGTTGCAGCAACAATGATGGTGCTGCTGTTATGAAATTTTTTTGCAAATTATCATCTATAATTCATCAAGTATGCTATTGACACGCCATCCACTTAGCAGTTACTGATGAGTGTTACATAAACATGATTGGAAGATTTCTGGCAGTAAAAGAATGTATTGTTTTAGCATTGAATGATATTGGTTCTTCTTGTATGTGGAAGTTTTGGAACTTCATAAAGTCTTGCAACCGATTCGTCTAGCAGCTGAAGGCTTAGGACGACGAGATGCCAATTTATTACAAAGTGAAAGTATATTTGAAACAGAAATTCAAATGAACTAAAAAATTTAAACACTGAAATAAGTTTTAAATTATTATATGCTTTAAAAGAACGCATTCCAGAAAGAAGACAAGTAGAATTGGCAACTCTTTTGCTCTATTTGCAAAATCCACAAAACATTTCCAGTTCAGCAAAGAAATCTAGTGTACTTTCTTTAACTTCAAAATTTTTTTGGGAGGTATGCACCGCACAAAACACCACTTGAATAACAGTGTTATCAGTGTTATTCAAGTGGTGTTCCGTGTGGTGCATAACTCCCAGAGTGCGACGTCTAACGTTATCTTCCTTCGTAGATTCCGCTGAGGATGGCAACTTAGTTGCCAAAATACGTATCCGGAGTTCTTCACTCATCGAGGTGGTAAGGGTATTTTTTATTTTTACTATTTTAAGCCACCGTATTCTATTGTTTTTATTTTATAGGAGAATAATAGGGATAATATTCTTTAACGAAATAACTAATACAGAGAGATAACGAACTATCATTTTGACATAATTTATGGCCTGTGGCCACCGACAAGTCCAGAGTATGTTGTTTTCGAACAAGTGAAGAATACTGTTTAAGAGAATACCTTTGCACAACTTGGATACACTTCAACAAGCAATTAGGCACGACATTCACAACACAACGCGGGCACAACTTGAAGCGATCAGTGAACTTGTGTTTAGAAAACAATGGTGAACATTTTCAGCACGTATTATAAAAATAAAGTTATTTCCTACTTATCAGTGTCGTTTCCATTTAATAGTGGGTACATTCGTTACATATACATACAGCAACTAAAATTTTATGCTACGCTACTGTATGCCACCAACAGTAGAAAGAAATTCATAATACCAACATAATTACCTACGGTCATTTACAGACACAATGTAAAATTCGTCTATAGTTTCTGCTAAGACGAAATTTCACATCCTCAGTACAGGTCTAAAATCAGTAATGTTTTTTACGATAGCGACACACCCAGTACCATGTTGCCAAACGTTTGCTTACATCTGCTTGAAACGATTTACCCTGTCATTGTGGTATAGATTGCAAGGACTGTGGGGCAGCACGATAAACACACTGTTCGGATTACTCCTCCCGCACAAGTATTAATTAATTCGGGACGACACGTGTTTCGGGAATACGTGGCTTTGTATAAGGAATAGTGTGTAACACTCTACCTTATGTTATAAGCTAGAATACAGCTTGTAGTGGCTGGGGCCGAGGGATAGTACAGCCATTGAGGACGGACTCGAGTTACTGCGTGCCAGGAGTCGTCAGCCTGCTTTCGAATGCTAAAACCATCTATCGCTGATGTATCGCAGACCTTAATACAAATCGTCCCAATCGTTGCTATGAGTCGAGACTTGCGCCATCTAGGGAGAACACAGCGAATACTTCAAGTAAAAACAATAAGAGGAGCACTAGCATCCGTTTCATTGCTTTTGTTATGGTGATTCCTACTAAAGACCATAATGACCTAAAATAGCATTTTCTGGTTGATTGTTTTTGGCATTTTTTTATGATTTTTTTTATTATCGTAATCATTTTTCTACAGTTGTCTCATTATATCTTTTTGAAACGTTCTTTTCACAGCTAATTGTAAAGTACCCTCGTATCAACCGTTAGTAACATTATTGTTATCGTCGAGGCTAATATAATAATATTGTAAAAAGTTTGGTTAAGAGTCTATTATTAAATTTTATTGGGTACGCCATTGTCATCAAAATGCACGCTATAGAATGGATAAGATATACGTTGCGCAAAAGTTCTCGTATCATTAGAGTTGCTAAATTTGCGCCAACAATTTGTGTAAACTTTTATGGCGGGCACATAAAAGTTTACACATAAAATAAATGGTCGGAAATAAATTATAATATGTACTCAAATACTTACCGTATTAAGAGTATTCCGTGAAATCACAAACTGAATAACATCTGTTAAATATCGGCAACAACTTGGTAATTTGCAGTCCGAATATTTATTCCGAATACTTCGTTGTCTAGTAAATGAAACGATAAAGTACATAAAATGAAAGTAGCACATACATTAAATTTAAATTCTCATAGTGTCGTATACTACATCTGTTTAAGAATACTGTTTACGTGACGTTGATAATTCCTTTTGGACCAACACATTAAAGGGATACCACAAACTACACATTGAATTTTAACGCCATCATCATTTAACTCCGGCATTTCTGCAATAAATTATGTAACTTTGTCCAAATTTGATTGTTTTCGCGAGGTAGGCAACATTTTCAAAACAAACGTAGAACCACGGAATAGGCAGCGTACATGTATACGCAACAGAGACTTGCAGTTACACTGCAGGTTGTACCGAATCTCCGCCACTGGCCGTTGGCGCTAGTGGGCTACTCTACATATCATACTCGGACATAGTTCCCGAGGATGTTGCAGAGTTAATTGCTCACCTAACCTCAAATATATATTTTTTATTATGTCAATCACAATTGTAAACCAGAAAATGAAACGCTAATTTTGTTTAGCATTTCTAAGTGTAAAATAAAAAATTAATATTATTAAGTTTAAAAAAATTGTCATTTATATTTGTGCCTCTTTTAGGATACCGCAAACAATATTAATTTTTAGAGGCAATCGCCTACAAGAACTCTATTGCGGAGATTGTACTTTTCCCATAAACACAACAGCGTAATCTTTATTCGCAGAATCCTCATACGAGTTGATATCAGCGATGATCAGAAATAAGAATGGATGATCCGCTATGAAGTTGTATAACGGCAAATCAGGAACCGATTCACTAACTGCAAAGTATAATATAATAAGTATATCATTTTTTCGATATTCTTAACTTACGTGTTATTTCAGTGGATATGCTACCTTTTTCGTTGACGTCAATCACAACCTTGTGTAGCAAACTAGATATGTTCATGCCTAGACCTTTGACTATTTCTGTGAGATCATTTCTATCGAAGATGTCGGCGAAACCTGTCTGTATGTTAAAAATATGAATTAACTGCTCTTAAAACCTTAACAACTATAACTACACTAAATCCTCTCCATAATTGCGCATCCGAGGAGGAAGACATATGAATAACTAAAATAACAGGTTTGTTTTCGTTTCGAAATATTAAATTTACTACAGTTAATAATTTATCACGTATCATTTGTCAAGATCCAAAAAATGTCTTCCCAAGCAGCAAAATTCAAATTTGCCGCAATTATTTTTAGTAACTTCAATATTAAAGCATGAAATTACCTACAATTTTGAATTACATCAATGGATATTTTAATATCCCTTAAGTTGAAGTTACTAAAAATAATTGCGGCAAATTTGAATTGTGCTGCTGGGGTTAAGCCCGTTTGAGACGATGGTAGGTTTGTCCAACTTTAAACTATATCCATCATATACTTGAAACTATCTAGGAAGTCGATTTGGTGTACTTCATGGGTTTGGTCCTATTTTTCTAATCAACTACCCTACTATAAATGTAATGCGCATGCGTGCAATGTACTGCCAACCCAAATTAAAAAGCTGGAAATGGTAGAAAAGTGACATAACCTGATATTGACGCACAGAAAATCTTGTGTCCCATGTACAAGTATTTCTCCTGTTGCAAGAAATCTTGAGTAGCGCTTAATTTATCTCAAGTATATACCTACGATTTCTACACTCTGTCTCTGCTAATGACACATATAACATAAACACAACCTAAAACCAAAAGATACGAGTATGTGGTTGGCAGTGGTATAATGATGAAGTTAACAACAACTACAACTTCATTTCAGTCTTTATGTACGTATAGCAACCTTAGATCATATATATATATATATATATATATATATATATATATTACATGGATGCAGCTATATTTCCCAAGTGTTTCCAACATATCATAGACATTAAAAAATGGCTGCATTTCTGTCTAACATACGCTTATTGGTATTTTCTTTTTCGCACCTGACCACGCTTGTGTCACGGCATGAGAAACGCGCGAAATTTGAATTAAATTTGACATACATCTGAGATAATACTATAAAGATTAATAGTTGAAAATGGAATGTCAGCTAGCATCGTGCCAAGCGGGCTTTATAAGAAAGTGGGACTAATTCACAACATGGATTTTGTAGGAAACGCATTTAAATGCTCAGTTACTCTAGAGCAGCTTGCTAATTGCTAAGTGTTGCCGAGAAAAACATGGCACAAATACAAAATTAATACACGCAAACAACCATTTTTTTTTTATTAAAGCACATTTCTTGGTGTAGTTAAACAGGTACAGACGGTGTACCAACCATTCACTAAAAATTTTTAAAAAAACGCTACATGACTTTTCAGGCGTAGTGGCACTAGTAATTGGTCGTTGAGAATAAAAAGCGCTCTTCAGAAAAACAGAGCAGAAACCATTAAATCAAGTGTAGTCCTTTGGAAACCATAAAAACAATCACACATTGTTACAATGTATCAACCTGTTTACAGTGTACGAAATTTAATAAAGAATGTATTCAGTATTGATATAGAAGGTATCTGTAAGACCGAGGTAAAATATAATGATGCGAGTAGTTTCTCGTTTTTAGACAGGAATAACAAGTGTGTTCTGATTATTATTCAAGTAATCAAGGTTCCCGTCAACATATTACTCCCGTGCCAAGTCAAAGGAAGGAAAATGAGAATTTTAAACCTTCAATATAAAGTGGTCTCTAAATTATACAAGTAGATCTCTGATTACAACTCTATTTTTCATTTTAGACGAAGATACATTCTATTATTGAAGTGCAATTTCTGTCGGCGCAAATAGGCAGCGAATTAGTTTTTGGCGACCATTGTGTGACGGAAAAGAGTCACGAAATCTGTGCACCGCGCTGAATCAACTTGATCCAAGTTAAAAAATCTATACTGCTAGATATTGGTCGCATGATATCCAATTTATTTTATATTTAATAAATGATATTCGTATTTTTTACCATTTAATCTTTCTAATGTACAAATGTCCTATAACTATCAAATATGTTAACAGTCATCCATATTATCCATATTCGTGTTTGTTATTGCACATTTGGTAACCGTTATTTGACATAGAATAGAATCAGTCGGGTAATTAGTATTAATACATTGAATTTACTCAGTCGGCAATGTAGGAATCTTTTAATCTATAAACGACTAAAATCGAACCAGTAATAATCAATGGAACTAGGTTACTACAATCGACTTCTAGTTACCACCAAAGAGTTTTCTGCGACCGAGACGTGAGTATGATTTTCAATTTTTGTCGTTTAAACTTATTAAGTATTTTCAAAGCAAGGCTAGAAAGTACCAGGAATAGTTTGCATATGGCGAAATTCTCGCCAATCAATCTGCATATAATTTCTATGTTTTTATGTGTGTGCTTTCACTCCAATAGATCCATCAACACAGAAAATGACAAGGGCGCTTCTTCCCGATTAAGAAGGTTTTTATTCTTTTTAATATAAATAGATTCAGAAGCATCTAGCTCCCGCGTCGAGGTTACCGATTTCATTAGTTAAATTATAAATTCATTTAACAATTGATGGCATCTGTTTCGTCATCAACGGATGCACGTTAATTCATGGTGGTTGTTAATACAACTCTGATGGCTACAGATTCAATGTGAACCTTGGATGGTTCCATACTGTGGTTATGTTTAACCTAACCTATAGGCCAAAGGCGAGCATTGAAATATCGCCTGAACACGGAAAATTGTTTGTTGTCTGCAGCTATTACTGCAACTGTGTAAAAAAAACATTTTTAATTTTAGTTCATCTTCTAGTGTTGTTGCTCCATTATTTAAATCTATGTGCACGTAACCTCTACAACTATTAATCAGAACCATCCACTATTGAACCAGATGGAATGGATGGAACATTAGAAAATTTTGATGACGTTAAAGAAGAATTTAGGAACTTGTTGGATGGATTATTATTACGTCATATCACAAAACATGTTTAATTTAGGAACTTTTTGGTTGTAATTGATGCCAGCAGAGTGCCAACATGTGTAAATAAGGAACTTGCCTTATATCATCTACGTATCTCAGCCAAATTCTCGGAAAATAACTCCGTCCTTTTTCAATTCGGTTTCAAACTCACTCATAAACAGATTAGCAATAAACGGGTTTCCCATAGCTGTACCCTCTAACTCTTCGTAGAATTTTCCTCCGATTTGAAAACAAATTAACAAATTCCAGCGAATATTCTACTGTTAAACTTTCTACCTTACGTGGGAGATTCTTGAATTCGTTGACTAGCCATTTGGACAAACTGTATGTGGGCGAATCAATGCCTGACACGATAGGTCACATCGCTTTATCCGGTTTATGAATTTTGGGCAAGCAATTTCGGAATTGCAGTGTTAGAACTATTGTGTTTTCTTTTTAAATTCGCGTCTATTAATCTTGGACACTCTTTAATTGTGTCTTTAACCTGTCTAATCGTCGCGGGTAGGTGGTTCCTTTTTAATTTTTGTATGGTCCTATCGATATCATTGCGTTGACACGCTCATGATATTCTGATTTGTCCATAATGACTATCCTATTACCTATTGAGTATAAAAGGCAAAAGGTGAAGCAAGATGATGGGATATAGGTAGATATAGTTGACAGTAAAGAGTACTGTTACGCATGCTGTAGCCCTAACCACGAATGCTTACTGGACTTCGTCATTAGGTAACGTAATCGAACAAAACCACAATAAACATCGCCAACCGCAACCAATAACAGTTACATCAAATGGCGCATGCACATGGAGTATCTCTATCAAATATATCTATCTCTCCCAGTCGCTTAGCAAAACGTATTCTTTCTTTGCCAATTCATATTGCTTCACTAATTTTTCATAGGAAAATAAAATAACAGGCGTGTATGTATATATAATCAAAGCAGAAACCAAGTCCGCTTAATAAGATGGCAACCGCTTACTAAACATGTAGGATGCAACATAGGCTTTCAACACTTTGGTGTGCTGAACGCAACCATTACTAGATACATACCGCCCTAAGAGCTTGTTCTGGGTCGAGGAGGTTGGCAATCCTAAACTTCGGGAATGCCACTTGTACTTGGTTACGCGTCATCAACCCAAGCACACTGTTTACGTTTAAGGTCTTCAGTTTCTTCTCAAGTTTCTTAATTCCGGTTCTGGAATTCGGCAAGACGATGACCATACTGAAGCGCCTGTTCTTGTAATCGATTTTCAAAAATTTTGCGTCCAAATCGTCGTCTTCGTAGTAATCAAAGTTACTGGTCTTAGTCATAAATCTACGTTTGATACCCCGCGATGTAGAATTATAGAAAAGCATTGGAACAATTTCATGTGGGTTAAACGAAAATTCCCACTGCCCTCTGAAGAACAGCACGTTCGCAATGAGGACGCTCGATAAATTATCGAGGTGGCTGTGTTTGAAGTTTATCTTGATTTGTTTATGAGTAGATTCCCTTATCCATTCCATTATCTCTTTCTCGGCCGCTTCAGTATCATTGGATATAGTACCAAGTTCCACTTGGTAATAGTCTCGCATCATGCGTTCAAATCTATACCTATAAACATGGCTGGATCCAATGTACAGTTTATTTCCCAATTCGAAATCTACATCTTGAGCATTGATCAAAGTGAACAGTATATCTCTCCACCGATTGGCGGTCTGTATTTTATTTGGTTGTTTAAGAGCTTTACGTATGAGAGACTCTGTTCGACTTGAGGCAGATTCACGAATTACTGTCAACACATTATATAAGGCCAAAGGAGAAAAAACTAAATTCTCATTTGGCTCTGCAAGTTGCCTATACAATCCATTCGCTAACAAGTTGTTGGATTGTGAGAGGTCGTACCCTGTCACTATTGTTATCAGCCAAAATAATACCAAGTGTTTCACTGTAAAGGAAAAACAAGACTCAAACAGAATGATAGAAACGTTAAAAACTAGTAAATTATTTGTCAAGTCAAGTTTGGCAAGCAAAAGAAATGCTTATTCGAGGGCTGTTCTCTTTCCGCTCAACGTATCTGGCAGACTGTGATACTTCGAAATAAATTTTGCTTCACCTAGTTGTTTACAAGTTTAATTATAGTGAAATTTGTCAAATATACTTGAAAGTGTTTAAAATACATAATTTTAAAGTAATTCTTTCCCGAATAAATCACGTTATTTAATAAATGAATACAATGTATTTAAATGTTGTCGACTTTGCTTAAATGACAACTTTCTGGCTCCAAAGGCAAAAACGGCAGTCACCGAAAAGAATTATGTTTCGTACAAGATTTTGTACGAAACTTGATAGAGGGCTTGTTACTGCCTGGAGTGTGGAAGCAACTTTAAAGGTTATGCAGAAAACAATTTGACACTATTTTACACAAACATGGCACGAAATCTTTGTGCCCATTGAATTCCCCACGATTTAAGTTCAGCTCAAAAAGAAAATCGTGTGGCATGGTGCAGATCTATACTAAATCGCTTTGGCGATGATATTCTGAGGTGATTACAGGTGATGGAACGTGGGCCTAGTGCTGTGATCCCGGAAAAAATAACACCTGACAGTTTAGGTCTTTGAACGAATGGACTCCAATAAAGATTGTGGGGACTTAAACCACGCATGACACACTAGTTGTATACTGCAGTGGTGAGACTCATGATTACCTACGGCCGCCTAATTTGGTGGCCGAAAACAAATCAGAGGCAAACAACAGCCAAACTCCTAGGAGTTCAGAGATTGACATGCCTCTGTATTACAGGTGCTATAAGAAGTACACCGACTGCAGCCATGGAGACCATGCTAAATCTACCCTCTCTTGACATTTATATCAAGGAGAGTAGAATATCTATGTTGGTTCTGGAACAAAATTCCATAAGATTTAACACAGGGGTCTTAATTCACATTTTATCGCCTACACTACCTACCTCGCGGTTTTATGTAGTGGAACGCCCGCCCGATGTAATGGAAGGGCTATCTGTTGTGGCGGAAACGGCTAGCCGATGTATTGGAACAGTCACCCGTCGTAATGGAACTGTTATCTGTTTTGGGCAGAACGGCTAGCCGATATATTGGAACAGCGACCCGTTGCAATAGAACAGTTATCCGTTCCGCCGCAACGGATAACCGAACTATTGCAGCGGGTCGCTGTTCCAGTATATCGGCGAGTCGTTCTGCCGCATCAGATAATTGTTCCATTAAAATGGGTGGCTGTTCCAATATATCGGTCAGCCGGTTCCGCCACAACAGATAGCCCTTCCATTACATCGGGCGGGCGTTCCACTATATAAAACCGTGAGGTAGGTAGTGGAGGGGATAAAATGTGAATTGAGACCCCTGTGTTAAATCTTATGGGAATTTGTTCCAGAACCAACATAGCTATTCTACTAAGGAGAAGGCAGCAATGGGAGCATATAGGCTACTGTACAATGGTAGTTAGAAACCTGGGCAGATCCTAGGACGTACCAAAATAAGTTGTTGAAAATCCCGTATTAGATATGAGCTGGGACTCGATGATTCCTAAACTCTCCTGCAATAAACCCTTCGAAGTCATGACAGACTGGGAGTGATGGAGAGGAAGGCTGAAACGAATATCGCAGTGGGCCAGAGTCTGGCACACAAACGGATCGAAAACTAGCACAGGTTCGGAGGCAGGGATATGCGGAGGCGTGCCTAGAAAGCACGCCTCCGTGCTTCAAACTGTAATCTGTTCGGATAATCAGGGAACAACCGAATGCAGAGTAATACAATATTAGGCCTCAAGGCCGCAGTGTTAAGGAATGTAAAAGACCTTTCTCTGCATTGGGGTTGAAATCAAATCAAATCAACAAAAGTTGATAAAAATGATCGCCAAATTTTGTCGAATTACTGGACATGTTTCTACTATAGCACTAGAGGATCGTCGTACTGTTAATGCTAAATGGTACACTACAATTCTTTGCTTCAAGTTCTCGAAAATGTTCGCAAAGAACGTCGAAAAGGAGGGATCATCTTGCACCAAGATAACTCTCGGACGCACACTACTGCTCGAGCTGCTGAGTATTTGAATGCCCAAAACATTGAAATAAAGTCATTCACCGGATATTCCAGACCTAGCATCTAATGATTTCTTCTTATTTCCATGTATAAAGAATAAGTTACCGAGTTTATGTGTTACCTCGGTCGAAGAAGTGGTTCACGCATTCAAAAATGAAGTAAATAACCCAACGCGGGCAGATTGGGGAAAATATTTTGAAGATTGTTTTCGACGGATGCAAAAATCCATTGTCTGTGGAGGCGAATACTTTGAAAAATTATAAATAAATGCGTTTTGTCAATAAATTGTATATCACTAGACTCAGCGGAAAAAGAACCGCCCTCACACATACCTATTTGCTATGATAAAATCGTTGTCTACATTGAATTTTTCAATAACGGCAATTATCTTGAAGGCATATAACACATACAGGGCGTTTTTTGCAAAGTTACATAGGTACATAGGTATTTCCTACAGGTAACGTTAAGCGACATAATAGGCAAGCATTTATACGTTAACGCGTCGTCAGTGGGAAAAAGATTCTTTGTGTCAAATATTTCTTTATTAATTCAATTTTTTTTTTATATTTATTCATACATCAATCACAAATTAAATACATTTTATTGAAAAGTAGAAAATTTATTTAAATTATGACCAGGTAATACAAAGATAAAGAGGTGGCAATGGTAACTTGTAGTGATGGGTTGCTACGAACGAAGCTGTTATTTTGTAGCCTGTATCCACCTATAGCAGTTTGTAGCTGCTACGGAATTCCAAAAGAAACTGCTACGTCGTAGCAGTTTTCTGACGTAGTATACAAATAGACATTCATCAAGTACGCAATGTTTTATCACGTTGCGAAACATCGAATGTAGATTTATAGTAGTGTACAGTAAAACGCTATAAAGATCTTGCTTCGAAAACTGTTTCTTTGCATTGGGTCTGTGATTGGGTATTAGATACAGATAGCCCATTACCAGTGAGCGGCTCGTATGTATACGTATCAAGAGCATTCGTATATAATTTATTAATTTGGAGCATTTTCTTTCTAGTTGAAGCTTGAGTGAATTTGCAATAAAATCATAATATTTATGTGATTAAAAAAATATTACTGTGTTATTTTTAAATAGAGTTTGGTATTATTACATTTATTTATTAGTTTTACCAAATTGAGCGAGATATGAGAAAGGCGAAATTCTAGCATGTAATAATATTACATATAGAAAAAAACAATAAACAAAGTAGTGGTTATAAATATTTAGAAAAGAAAAACAATAGGGAGAAAGTAGTGACATCTACATATATGTATTCGAATGCAATCTGTGTCAAAATTTCAAAGCATTCTGCGCAGAACTTTCCGAGATTTAAGATTAAACAAACCAACATTTACATAAAAAAGTATCCGCATATATTGGCGACCGTTATTGGATCCAGTAGAATCGGATGGAAATGTACATAGATACATACATAGATATGTAAATATTGAGAGTACCGCTGACAGTAACATACTATGATGCAAAGTTATGGAAACCTAACAATCTAAAAAAAACTGCTACACGTAGCAGCTTTTTTAAACTGCTACACAAACGTAGCAGTAGCAGTTTGTAGCTGCTACGCAAACAAGGCGGATTTACCCATCACTAGTAACTTGGTACCAGAAGAGTAACAATTTAAGCCGACTGGTTAGGGACATGTTTTCAGTCAATTATCCTGAAGAAACATCAAAAGTGCCAAAAACAATTAACCGAAGAAAATGTCGTTACAGGCGCATGGTTTATTGCTGGAATCACCATGCGGGCGCGGGAGCGGCGGGGGGTGTGCAAGCATTGGGGACGGAGTCGGGTTTCTGCCTACCAGGCATCATCACCATCTCTCCGAATGCTAAACCCACTTTCATCGCTAATGCGTCGCCGAACTTATTGCGAAATGTCCCAGCCGTTTGCTTGCGCCACGACATACCCCATCTAGGGGGCACCAGTCAAACACAAACCACTGAGACAAATGCAATAGCGCCAGTAATGCAGTACACTTCATCTAGCTCGTACAGTGCATGGACTGTCAGTCCCGCGAGAAGGACTGCGTATGAAGCGATGAAAGTGGTTTAGCATTCGGAGAGACGCTGATGACGCCTGGTAGACAAAAATTTGTATCCAAACGATTGCTTTCTTTCGGGTTACCTGAAAAGTAAGGTTTAGAATAATATGCAATTACGTAATTTTAACGAACTGAAAGACCGTATTCGTACTGCACGTATGGAATAAACCCAGAATTGCGTTGTAAGACAAGGACACTTAGAAAACATGCTGTGAAATTACACTACACCTTTGTTATGTTGTCGTGTTTGTCTTGATTAATCGTTAGAATAAAATAATTTCTTCATTTCAAATTGAAATTTTGCACTTTCTTTGTTAAAAACAATTTAAAAAATACCCTTACCAGCTTGATGAGTAAAGAACTGTGAATACGTATTTCGGCAATAAGTTGCCATCCTCAGCAGAAAACTACAAAGGAAAACAATGTAGGACGTAGTACTAATAACAATGTTATTAGCGGCGTTTTGTGTGGTGCATATCTCCCAGAGTGCCACGTCTGACATTATTTTCCATTGTAGTTTTCTATTCAGAGTTCTTTACTCATCAAGGTGGTAAGGATATTTTTTAACTTATTTTAAGCCATTTGGTTATGTTAAAAACATAACCAAATTCTATTTTGCCAACTCAAATAATATTTCCTTACCAAATTCAACTATACTTTCCTAATAAATTTTAACAGTTTCGTAGATTTAAAATTTCCATGGTATGCTGGAAATTTTTCGTTAGATCGTGCTAGCCAGACATAATTAATTAATAATAGTGGCGTAATTGCACTGGTCATAGATCTATACTAACAACACGTTAACGTATAACTGGTTGCCTACTATGCTGCTTAACGTTATATGTAGGAAATACGTATATGTAACGTTACGAAAAGAACACGGTATATACTGTAATGGTATTGTGGCGACATCTAGCGGCAATTATACAAAGCTGCTTTTCGCAATTTAAATTGTAAATGCTGATTGACCCCTTGATATTATGAAATTAAAACTTTACCCGTTTCAAAGATATTTCTTTTTTTTTTTCGAGAATGGCAATTACTCCAAGAAATTTTGATTGTATAAGTTAGTTTCGTTTAAAATTGTCTATGTTTCAGTTGAAGTCCAAGAGTGTATGTAAATGCGGTGCAGTTAATCGTTGAAGTTCGTGAATTATTGTATTTATAATTTGAACTAAGAGCTTGATTAAGAAAGTGAATTAACGTAATTAGAAAGTGAGTGTTATTTACTTGTACCGAACCCAAGGTTTATGTCCGAAAGTTATATTCCTGATAATATGTATATTCAGTCACTACCATGAAATGATCGGAACTTACTAATGTACTCACTCGACATTCTGATCTATCTATTTTTCTCAACACAATCAAAACACTAATAAGACAGAATGGCAGTTGTATTCAGTCTCTATCACTATGCGGTAATTATTACTTTTTTTATGACGCTACAATTTCCGCCCATTTTTATTATTCAAAGAACAATGCAGTTGTTTACAAATTATTTTGTATTTGGAAATAATTAAATGACGTTTATAGCTATAACACTGATTAGCAACAATAACTTCGTGCAGGTTGTATAATATCTTTCGGAATGTGATTAGAGAAACAAGTTTTTAAATCAAACAAATACGGATTCAACCAACTAAATTATAATTTTAAATGACGCAAAAAATATATTTGGTTGGTTTAAATATGTCCGTGTCATTTATTTGATCCAAAGATATAATCTGAATAATTTCTTTTTAAGATATATTTGCTTGATTTAATATGGAATATGTTTGATTTAACAATATAGTTCTTGCGTTTAAAACTTAGATAATATACATTACATTTGTTTCCCAACTATGTTTCCAACATATCACAGACAAAAAAGAATCAGCATTTCTGTCTAGCAACGGTTATTCGTATTTTCTTATTCGCACCTGACCACGGCGGGAGAAGCGCGCGAAATTTGAAATAACTTTGACATACATCAGAGATAATCATAGCACTGACGCATAACCTGATTTTTAAATGTCAATTTTTAAATGTCGCTCATACTGATTGATAGACAACAGTAGTTGACATTGACCACACATTGACAGAACTCTAACCTAAGTCTAACGGTACTCTGTCTAATGTCTGTTTAATAAAATTGTGGAATCGCATACGTCCCATAATAAATCGCACAGAATCCGCATGCATTTCCGGTTCCACGAGAGGTCAGATAAGGTTCATAAGCACGAAAGTAATAGCTCGAAAATCGTAGAAGTACATGTGGGAAACAGTAACGTATATAGACTGATATGGTGATAGCGGTATCCATGTAATGATCCATGATCTAAAGTTTAAAAAAGCTTGTACGTCACCAAAATTCCAAATCGAACAAACCTATTAGATCCTGAAACATATTAGGTCTGTTCGATTTGGCACTCTGCGCCATGACGCGAAAATCCAGCGGCACGACGCTGCGTAAAGTTTTTAAACGCCAGCAATAAGCGTAAATGATTATTTGGATTAACCTATAACCGGACATATGAATATTACATATCCCAAGCAGCAAAATTCAAATTTGCGGCAATTATTTTTAGTAGCTTAACTTAAAGATATTAAAATACCCATTGATGTAATACAAAATTGTAGGTAACTTTATGCTTTAATGTTGAAGTTACTAAAAATAATTGCGGCAAA
>JARFOC010078115.1:0-15139 GCA_031763485.1 Osmoderma eremita
TCACTTGTTGAGGGTCATCTCCCGTAGTGTCAGTTTGGAGATTGCGATGACTGCCTATTATGCAAATGTTTTTTCTCGTCTGAGATATGGTGTTATTTTCCGGGGTAATTCCGTTGACGCTGGGAGGATCTTCATATTACAAAAGGCCTGCCCAAGATCTATTTTTAATATCAATCGGCGTGATACATGCAGGGATATTTTTCGAAGTGCTGCATTACTTACCTTGCCTTTCATATATGTACTCGAGTGCGCAGTGTTTGTTAAATCTAACTATCATGATTTGTTTGTGAAATATGAACTACTGCACACTCACAATACAAGAGGAATAGCAAATGGTATTTTGCTTCCACCAGCTACATATTTCACGAAAATACAAAAGTCTGCTCTATATCAATGCATAAAAATTTATAATTACTTACCAGATACACTAAAATCTTTGCCTCTCGCAAGATTTAAAGCGGCATTAAAATATCGCCTAATAGAGCAGGGATTGTATAAATACGAAGAATTTTTTTCTCATTAAGTTTTCATTAATGTTTTATTTTAATTCGTTTGTGGTTGTCCCATTTACATATATAGTTTTTATATTTTTTATTATATTTTATTGACGTGTTCTATACAATGTTTTGTGCAAAGAACTAATAAATACATACATACATACATACAAACCTTAACTTACAGTGGTTTCCATATAAAATTGACCATAACTTCTAAAACACGCGGTATAATTCAGATCTAAATCTGAAATAATATACAGGCAGTTCAATTAAGAAAACGCATGTTTGGTTCACCCTGGTGATATGAAACATACTGTATATATGAAAATAATTTTAAAATGTTAAGTGTAAGATTGCCTACAATTTTCGTGAGTACCTTTTTTTATATCTTATATGGTGACGGATATATGGATATTTGCCACACTAATGCTTCGCCCTATATCTCCGTTAAAAAAACGCACCCATTGTTAAAAAATGCATGGGTTTTTTGAGTTTAAAACGATATTTAACCATTTTTCGCATTTCTTCCGACAGCAGAGCTAGAGAGTTTGGCATACGCGTTTAAAATACTCAGTTTGAGCGCACAAACATTTTGTAGTTTGCCAATGCATTGAAGATTATAAAAAAATCCTGTAATAAACATGATAATACTATTACAAGGTTTGTGATTTCTATGGATGATAAAAAACTGTTTAACAATACAATGCGTTGTGTTTATCATGACATAATACTGCAAGAATAGAATAATTAATAATCGAATTTGCGGACGGTAAACCCACGATAAATAGTTCGCATAATTCAATAAGTATTACGTCATGGGTGGATAACACATATCTAAAAACATATCCTGTATTCCGATACGAAATATCTGATGCTCTCAATATTACTTCGGAACACACAAATATACTGGTACATATGTGTACCTATGCAAAAATAGATCAAAATTTTAATGTATTCGTTTGCATGTCGTAATTTTACAGAATTACCCTATAATAAATAATTAGATAATATTTCGTAATTATCGCATTATATATATATACGAACGCAGTATCGTAAATTTTAAAACACAGACAACAGTAATTAATTTTATGCAAATCTCTCAAAATATAAACTCATGTTGAACACATGTTCTCACTTATTAAAACGTATAGTTACGTAATTTTGTTAGGCTTGGAGGTAGGGTATGTTAACGTTTATTTTTAATAAGCACCTACATTTATTTGTTCATACCAAAGCTGATTAAATAATAAAATTATACAGTGTGATTTTAAATGGTTGAGTATAGTTTGAATTTCGCGTCTTAGATTTCAGGATATCCTACGAGATGTGTAAATTAAGTAATGAGATTGACAACGTAGCGTTTGATATGGCAACACGGGAAGCACGGGACATGAAGGGGCGACAAGTATACATTGTAATACGCGTTCAGTGCAAGTTTGAACTCGATCAAGTCATTAGGTTGTTCGTTGTCGTTCTTTCCGTGAACCCGGTTTTCGTAGTGCGTTCTATAATTGAAAGACATTATTTTCGAGCAACGGTGTGCTATGGGGTTTTCCTTTAAACTTGGGAAAAGTGCAACAGAAACTTTTGCTAAACTTTAGCAGGCCTACGGAGACAGTGTTTTGTCAAAAGCCCGGGTTTCTCGGCGGTTGAAGGCATTTTCAGAAGGAAGAGAGTCGACGGGAGATGAGCCACGCAGCGGAAGGCCTTCAACTGCAAGAACCGATGGCAATGTCGACAAAATCCGCGATCTTGTGCATTCTGATCGTGGGTTGACGGTCAGAATGATCGGGGAACAGTTGAATTTGTCACACACGACCGTTCATCAAAGTTGGAATGAATTGGGAATGAGAAAGATCTGCTCACCAATGGTTCCAAAAAACTTTTCGCAGGAACAAAAGGACGTCAGGAGGGAAAGGTGCCTTGACTTTTTGGAATTGATTGAAAATAATGAAGATTTTTTGGAACATGAGAGTTGGGTGTTCGAGTATGAACCGGAAATAAATCGTCAGAGCATAGAAGGCCACACTTTCGGCTCTCCAAAGAAAACAAGAATGAGCAAATCAAAGATCAAGAGCATGCTGATTTGTTTCTTTGATAGCCAGGGAATCGTTCATAAAGAGTTCGTGCCTCAAGATCAGGCAGTTAATCAACATTTTTACCAGGAGGTTCTCGGAAGACTCCCAAAAAAGGTCGTGCGTGTGAGACCAAACATCAAGAACGATTGGATCTTGCATCATGACTATGCTCCATTGCCATTGCCATTGCCTCCAGCAATTTCCATAAACGGTTTTTTGGTCAAAAATATTTCTGTGGGAGTTATTTTGAGGGAGACGACGTTCAATTGTAATTATATTCAAATAAAAATATGTAAAAATATCAGTCTCATTACTTAATTTATACACTTCTTACATGTTAGAGGTTGCTTACGTAGCTTTCGTCTTTACAATTTCAATGAATTACAGATACCCATCCAGAAAAATTCGTAATGTTGGTGAATAATGTTAGAATAGTTAATTTATGTCCCAATGATTCTACTTTGCTTAACTTCCACCTCTTTCCTAGCTGATGAAGGTGCAAACGAATAGTTACATCAGTCACATTGAACCTTTCTGCAAGCTCTAGCAATGTTGTACTGGAATTTTTCTCCACAACCTGTTGAATATCCTTGTTGTGATGAATAATCTTCGGTCTCTTAAGGCGTGGTTCAGCGGTCAAAGCTGAGATTTCCCGAAGGAAATTTTTTAACCACTTCTGTGCTGTTCGATCAGTTACGGAATCATCTCCGAATGCGGTACATATTTTTCGCGCCGCCACTGCAGCGTTGATACCAAGTTTTTACTCATAGAACAAACAACCTCGAATTAAAGTATTATTCCGTAGTATTTTCAATTGTTTAAATCTAGGAATTAAACAAAAATACAGAAAAAGGGAATCGAGACGTCATATTCGTTCTGGAGTTCCACAAGGCTTCATTCTTAGACCACTGGCATTTGAAATATTGCGATCATCACTTCTATGCTGACAACATCCAGCTATATATGGTGATATTGATAAAGTCTGCGAAAATACTAACGATGACTTTTATGGTTTTCCTAAGATCTGCTTCGACCACAGATTAGCATTAAAGCTGAATAAATGTAGTTTGATTGTTTCTGGCAAAAAGCTTAATATGGACTTAGCTTTCAATAAAGTTAACATCACAATGCCTTCACAAACGCCTTCAAAGTCTATAAAAAATTCTTGGCATTGACAAGTTTTCGTGTGTCGGCTGAACTTGGAGGAGAAACGAACATCGCATAAATATGGTCTCCATCAAAAGATCATTTTGTCAGATTGCCCCAGTTATATCTATAATAAAGTCACTCAGGACGCAGTTGTAAAATTCATACGATATTGCTAAGTACTATTTGTATATTCCATACGCACGACTACTACCTGCGGGGTCAGGTGACTACTTTGGAGATTCTTTCGGCTTTAGTGCTTTTGATAAAGTTTTTGTTTTTTTTATTTGTACTTTTGTTTGTGAGTTGTAACTCTTGGGTAGAAAAGGAAGCGATACTTTCATTTAATTCATAGCATAGGTGTGTATTTTTTTTTCAATTTACTGCAGTATCTACGGCTCGTAACTTCTTTGAGTAATATAATTGTGATCTCTCGTTATAGGTTGAGTGGACAACGACACCACTAAATCTCCGACTGTGAGCAGTGGGTGAATTATACTTTTAATATTCACAGTTTTACGGGTCGGTGGCCCAGTACTTCTGATAGTGGTAGCGTCAGGAGCCGAGGGTTCAAAACTCGCCAGTGGATAGTTAGAATTTTTCTGGCGATTCCGGTACCCTCTCCAGTTACCATTCGTTGTCGGGAAAAATTTAAGGTCGCCTGTTCCTTACGACGAGGGCGTGAAGTAACAAAACCATTGAATACTTTACGCCCAGAGCTGTGACAAGTCAATAATGACCTATGGACAAGTTGGGTACAAATTATTATTCTCAATCATTTAAAATCACTCTGTATATACTTCAATAGCCTGTTAAAAAATGTATTCATCATATTCAAGCGTTATTTTAATTATTCAGATATCCTCCTATTTATGCAAAAAAAGTACTAATTGTTCCCTTCTTAAATTTAATTAATTGAACGTTAATAAAATCTTTTTTTTTCTAATTTATTATGCATACATATTATCGTTGTGAGCTCTCGTTACTTAATAGCAACAGACACAATTCTAAATATCCTCTGCTGTAGTGTCACGAAGTGAAAAATAATTCCCGTGTATTTTTATGGGAATTATTTATGATAATAGCTCGTAACAGACCAGTATTACGAGAGATCTACAATCTTATGCAAATGCTAATCGTAGCGTTCTACGTTCTTGTTTTTTTACGGAGGGATAAAAAAATACTTTCACGTCCGGAGATAAATAACAAAATTGCTTTTGAAATTGTACTTATGAAACAATATTAACCCTTGAGAATCTCTGGTTACATATATTATGTAAGGTTATTATAAAATAGTTTCATGATTGGATGGTTCTATATATGTACGAGGGATATCCGGTTGCTAAGGTACATTTGTGAATACAGACTACTTTATTCATAGAAATTAAGCATACACTGAGTAAAGGCGTGAACTGTTTTTCAACATAATGTTAAGGCACTTATCCCGGCGAGGCACCAGCTTCTGTAAACTCACTTCGTAATAGGTGCGATCCAAATTTGTAAAATACTGCCGTACTTCCTCTTGAACTTCGTCGTCGTCTTCAAACCTTTTACCCGACAAATGAGCTTTCAACGGCCTAAATAAATGAAAATCAGAAAGAGCCAGTTTTGGACTATGGGCCGGATAGACAATAACTTCCCAATCGCCTTCGTCTGATCGTTCAGAGCTGTGCGTCCACTTTTGAACTGTTTACACCGAACACTAACTTCGGTCGCCTCTCCTTAAGTATTCAGTATTTTTTTTATGAAGTTCGGTAGGTGTTTCATTATTTGCATGCAAAAAATGAATGATCGCTCGCACTTCAAACTTGGAGTGTTTGTATCGGAACTGAAATTGTGCGGCTGTCACTGGACACGCACCTTAGTAATCGGACATCCCGCGTATGTATATCAGAAACAATAATGTTTATTAAAAGAGAAAAGAGAAACGTTACAAAAGGAAATTTTGTCGCAATTGTTTAAGTTTCAGTCATTACGTGAGTAATAACTATTTAGACTAGGGCACATAATTAATGGCAAGATAAAAATTGCAAGATAAAATATCCTACTTGTGTTTTTGTTGTGTGTAAAAAAGTCTACGGTTTCAGGCCGCACCCCTATGACTAGTGCTAACATAAAACATTTAAAAAAATCATGTTTTTATCTGTAGTATCTGTCCCTAGAGCTTTTTAAAATACGGAATCTTCTGTGTATTTATTTGAAGCCAAAATTCCCAATATTAATCAAAGTTGTTGTCAGCAACATATTGCTGAGAAAACCTCAGGATACGACAATACTTTTGGAACACAATGAAATGCTGTGATAAAATAATATGAGTCAGTGGCCTAAACTATTATGGTGTAAATGAAAATACTCGTGCGATTGCTCTAAATACGCAAGTTGCCATTCTTAGTAGGAACTACGAAGAAAATACGTATTTAGAATCATTCAAGTGAAGAAGGTATTTTTATGAAGTGCTATTCTTAAAGATATCTTATTGCTAATGCAGTATTGCTGAATCTAATGCTATTTGGGATGATCTAACTCATTTAGGGTGAATGCAGGGCTGGGCCAAGGTGCCTGGATGTAATCTTCGCAATAATTTCTCTATTAAGAATGCATTAAACTTGGAAACGCAAATGCATGTAAACTCACAACAAAAAAATTGTTTTGTTTAAAAATAAAGTAGAGGTACTTACAATAACTATAGGTAAGAAACGAAATACATCAATGTTTTACAACGTAACTCTCCTGGTCTGGCCTTTAGTTTGGTTAAATCAATTTTTTCCGATATTTCGTGTTGAATGGATAGGAGTGCACTTGTGCAACAGTAGATCGAAAATATTTTTTAGTTATTTTCAGAAATCTCTCTCACAAATCAAGTTGATATTGATAACCCTAAGAAGGTCTGGGGCCAATTGTGACATTTTCAGAACAAGAAGTTAGATTAGCACTCACAATTTTGTGCAAAATTCAAAATGGTCTGTTGTATCCGGTAAATTTCCGTAAGTTTCCCATCTAAATCCCTCTTTACCACCCCTTGACCGTATTTTTATGTTAGCATCCATACATAATTTCTGTAAGGTATCTATAATTATATAAAGTCAAATAGAGGTTCACACTCATTAACTAATTGCAAGTTGAATCTCCTGTTAAGGGAATCAACGCAAACATTGATATTATAATGTCGTTTAGGATCTGTAACTGAACTACCCTACATCCATTTTCATTAAAGGAGTAGTTTTCTTTTTGGCAAAGAATAGAAAATTCGGATGCCATATCAGTTTCTCCAGCCACCAGAAACATGTGCGTACGAATCTCTGTAGCAATCATTGTTCCAGAATTTTATTTAAAAACATAAAGGGAATTGTATTCAAACAGTACCCAATTATTTGCATGTTTGTAGTAATTTCCTGAAAGGACTATGCTTTCAATATTTCAACTGCAAGCCCTTCAAAATAGTAACAAATAAAACTAATACTTGAGACTAAAATATGAGTTAGAAGAAGCAAGCAATGTATTTACTAATACTTGATGTTGGTGACACATCAGCATTTAGGCATTTGCCTTTCGTCAGAACTGGCTCTGGTTAAATAGTCCTAATAACAAAAGACAGGAACATTCTAGAAAGAATTAGAAACATACAAGATTCATTGAAAACGTTCTGTACAATAGCAATTTAGTAGCCTACGATTGTTGCCATTTTCAAGCATTGACGCAATACTTCTATTATTTAGTGACACACACTGTCCCTAAAATACACATTGATGCATAACTCACATACACTTTTATCCATACAAGCCATGTTTTAGTGCTAGTTCCGAGAATACAATAAATCTAACAATTTCAACCTACTTTTTATAATGTATATTTCTAGCCGTTTATGGTGTGTACGCGTTTAAAATATTCAAAGAAGTATTCGCCTCATATTATCGATAAACATATCAACAACGCAAAACGTGTGGCAACCTCGCACATACTTCTGCTTGGCATAGTTTTTGATCGCACTGTAAATAGGTATTAGCTAATTGCGTTATTCAACAGAACCATTAGCAGTGTCATAAATATTATTATGGCCGATCGTAAATTTTGTAATTATTTACGTTAAGTATGTATTTTACCTTTATTTGTGGATATAATAAACAAGTGTACATAAACAAGTAAGGAACCTCCTACTTGTAGACGTGGAATAACTGCAATATCGTTTCAGGAATAAATTTAAATATTTTGCTTGTGACTTTTGTATGTATGTTACGATACATGCATAATCTTTAAGGTATCTTCAATGGAAAAGGTTTAAAATCGTTAGGCTTGAACTCTGGGGTGATGATGTGTGAGCGTTGATGACAGGAATGAACCATCATTTGCATCATTTATTGCGAAAGTTAACTACCAAATAGAATTCCCGCTTTGGTCTTGGGAACGAGTGGTTGTCAATTTTATACCAGCTATTTTATTTTTTGTTGCAACTTAAGCATACGCTTTATTAATTTGGTCTAGAGAATTCGATATATTTGAGTAATTGTAATATTTAAAGATTTAGACCTAAATACCAGAAGAGCGTGGCATATTTTCTTCTCTTAAAAATAGGAAACAATATTTCCACATTTATAACCCTATCGTTACCTTCGAGCTAACGACTTCCTCCAAAGTGGAAAGCTAATCCAATCTCTTGCACACGAGTAGAGTCTGGATGTGGCCACATTCACTTATATGTAACTTGAGATTCTGCGGATTAGTGAGACCACACTCCGAGCCACTTTAAAGACCTCTATCCCAATAGGGCTCTTTCCGGGGTTTCCTCTCTTTGTTAATGAGAAATGATAAGTCCTGATTTTCGATCTCCCATTTATTGATGCGGCTGATTTCCTGGGAAGCTTGGGGTGATTGTGACCTTAAAAGAAAACTGCTTCTCGGCCTTAGGCGACGATTTGGTGAACGGTGGCCATACAATATGTAACGATGGTCCTCCATCTGCTTTGTTATTTCAGCCTCCGTAATTACTTCTGTTTATTTTTGGTGGAGCAACTCCTACCACATGATATAATTTGTCTGTGGGTGTTGATTTGAGCCACCTAGGTATCTAGGATGATATGAATGGCAAAATCGGTCTGTTTTGAATGAGCCGTCAGTTCGTCAAGTTCATGTTTCTTCCAATAATTTCATTTCGGATCATTTCGTGTATCTTGATTGTCTACAACTTATCTCGAGAAAATTCATTTCATTAGAAAGCAGGTTTTCTATTAATTTTATTTAAGTCTCGTTCTTCCAAATCGTAGCAATGACATTTTGGACAATAAATATGTTGTTTGACTATAAACTTTTTAGTATAAACTTTCTGTATATTGTAGCGTTACTCACTCATAACATCGAACCCCTATGCTTATTAGTGCTTCATTTGTGTTAATAATGTTTGTTACAACTAAACTAAATAATCAAACAACGTTAATCAAAGTAAATAACATAAGAGTAGCTGTAGTTTTAATAACGAAACTAGCGGAAAATGTGATTTATAATAGGAGTCACTTTACTATATTTTTTTTATCAATAAAAGTAATGAATTATTAAATATCTCATAATGTTCATATTATTTGTTATAAATCGATAGTGTTCGATGTGCTATTTACATCACAAATACATTTAATTGAATCTTAAAAGGTCTACAAGATATTCCATAAAAAAATTAACAAACAAATTTTTAATGCTCCTCGAAAAAAGTTACTTAAACTGTTTCTTCAACGATTTCAACAATAGTAAAAAATAATAACAGAAATAGTATAAAATCGTACCCGCACTAAACCAACTCGAAACAAAACACAATAAACTACCATCATTTGTCAGTACGGATACCTTCCCAACGCTTATTCAACCTGCAATTCGTCCGACATTTAGTATCGGATAAAATTAATATTTCCCATGAATAATTAATACGTCATCATTGTGAATGGACAATAATATCTCTCGGCAGAATCGGGAATATTAAAACCGGCTGCACACGAGGCACACGTGTAGTATATACTCAGGAAATATATCGAGGGATGATCACGATAAAAACACCGTTTATAGAGGCTATTATGTAACAAGTCATAATGGATACGTCGTCGGACCTTCGTATTTTATGTGCTGTGGTGTGCCGGCATAGGGGCAGAGGATTGTTAAAGACGACACGGAGCACCTGCTCTTACCTATGGTCTTACTGCGCTGAGTAATATGCTCTCTCGACATAAACTTACGTGAGTATTAATTAGGGACTGGAGATACGCACTTGTTCGTGATACTGGTTTTGCGGAAGGCATACTTCGTCTAATAGAGATTTGATTATGTGATGGTGCTAGTTTAGTTATTGCTAATATTTCTTTGGCAGTTACAATACACTGAGAGAAGAAGATGGGTTGAATTAACGAAAATCGTTTAGTTACAATTGGGTTTGTTAAATTTAGCAAAAATAATAGGATCAAACAACCACATCTTTTTTTGTCAACATTATTTTGTTGGATTAACAAGCTGAAATTGTTAAACGAAAAATTAGCTAAATGCCATGTTTCATTTAAACAAATTTGATTGTTGGACGAATTAAACTGAAATTGTTGGAAGGAAACAAATATATCCTAGAATCACTTGAATTCTATTGGCTAATACTACATGCTAAACAGCTGCTAGCTACATGCAAGTACAGTTGAGATATAGTTTTGATTTTATTCGTTTCCTATCGGGTTTCTGCAGTAAGCTGTGGTGTAAGTATTGTATAAAATATATGTATGTACATCATGGCAGATAAAGCTATGCATAAAATTATTAAAACATTAGCAATTATTACGTGTTTGAAAGGAACCCCATTATTTCTTTGTGCTACAGTAAGAAAATATTTATAAAATAAAAGTAAAAACTTTATAGTTTAATATCAGTGTGTTATCAGTATAGACAAGTGTAATATATAGAATGAGCTTCATGCTGCGCGATCTATGGATCGCATAAGAGCTACCATTTTGATGTATGACAATTTCAACCTAAAACAGAGACGTAACGCTGATAATATAATACAATATGTTTCAAAATTAATAGTTATTTAGGTAAAGTGGTCCTACTTTGCTTTTATAGTACAAGTATGCAAACACATTACTTAAATGCAATGAAATCGTATGTTTACCGCAACAAAAAACATTTTATGGATATTTAATTTAATGCAATGATTTAAATGAATAGCTTAATGCTACCAGCAAGCTCCAACAAGTTTTACTTCCGTTAAAACCGTTTATTTTCTTTTCAAAACGCACATGTATTTTTAGAAAGCAGGCACGGTTAGAAAAAGAAAGTTTTTGTTACAGCTTTGTAATTTTGTCAATAGGCTGTTAGTGGTACGATGATGCGTGCATGTGCACGGAAAATGTACATTTACTCAAAATAAATATTTTTTACGAACCAGTGAAAATTTTCATTACTTATTACCAAGAAATTCATAGCTCTGTTTACATTTAAGTTTTACTTCATTTCATATTTTGGTAGGTTTAGTAAATAGATATTATGTTATATTACGTTTCTTTGTTGATAACTAAATACCACAAGTTTGTTTAAACTTTTTCTTATTAATTCGCCTTGTATTTCCCGCGTATGAGGGCTTTTTGCACCTCATCTATTGACCTTTCTAACTAATCGATTCCAACTGCAGACAACACATTTGTTTGCTATAATTTAAATATTACTTTTTGTAATGACAGAACTTTTTTTCTGAAATTTCACAATTACTGCTCTTTTGTAACTTAACATTTTTTTTTTCTCAATTCTCCTCCGTAGTTGAATATTTTCTCTATGTTGGTAAATTGAAGAACGACTATAGACAGACAAAATTTATACCACTCATCTAATAAACTCCATTTTAAAAGCGTACCTGTAACTACGAAACCTATATATGAATGTAATTTTTCTATTTCTTGTGCTACTTGAAGTACTACTTGAAGATGTAAAACTCCTAAAAATATTTTATCATCAATACAATACTCTTTAGGTATATATATCATAATATACGAAGCGAGGACATCAATTTGTTTTAGTTTACGTCACTCCTAAAATAGACCTTCCTATATTTTCCTCCTTCAAATGAGGCTTATGAGATGATGATCTTGTTGATGTCATTTTAGGTGATAAGACTACAGATTTTAGTTGCATCGCCATGTTTTACTAAATTAGTAAGATGACTTGGATCAGGCAAATTTTGTGCACTAAAAATTTTATAGGGAATAAGAAATTTAAAAGTAGAAACAAACGTACACTAACATATCCCCTCGATTTAAGTAAGTAACACATCCTCACGCATCAGACATTCTGACTTTCTTTGGGGAGCTAGGACATATATCTTCCACCAGATGCAACGTGGGCAAGCATTATGTCGAACATATCTCTGTCTACCTTTTATAGTAATATCATCGGTATTAAAATGTTTCGAACATATCAACAAGGTACATTTCCACTCCATGTTTTCTTTTTAAAAAAACATCCTAATATTTGTGAAATTGCAGCCTTTTGGGAACTCGAATATGGTAATTTCGAATATGGTAAGTTGAAGTTAGGTTGCATGTAGTTCTTACTGATGGAACATAAACAGTGACTCATGTGTACACTCAAAAAAATTACACTTCACATATTCACATTCGATCTCACACATTTAGCTTAATGTTATAATACAGTACAAAGGTGTGAATATTATTTACCTACAACTTCAAATTAATAAAAGATCACTTACTAAAACACTTACTTCGAAAAACACCGATAAAAAATATTTTTAAACAGAATAATCTTAAAAATAGAACACGATCGACAAACTCAAACAATAAATATAATCTCAACAATTCACTAAGGATCATCTAAAAACAGTCTGTTTGACAGGTCATACATCAAAATGGCGGCTTCTATATATATATATATATATATATATATATATATATTAATAATTGCATGAAAATCATTTCGTGTAGAATTGTTTTTATGACTAGAATAGTGTTTTCTGAATATTACTCGAATCTCCTAGAACAAATAACAAAAATGACAAGAAGTTAGTGTTTCATTTATAGTATTTCTTTTCAACCTGCTTCTAAGTTTATTGGTACCATTATAAAAATGACATTCCCTTAATTGAACAGAATCTGTTTCGATTGTTGTGCTTCTAAGCATCCTATCCTGCCCTATTTTTCACCATACAGATCACCTTTTACTCTTGGAGGAGCTTAAGGCTTTTGCTTTTCGTAACTCATTAATATCATTCCTCGAATCGTGCCTGTCAAGTAGGCTATAATACCGCTATGGATACAAGTCATCTGTTTATCGAGCGCAGAATTAGAATTTTGCACTCACACTCAAAGCAAAACATGGGTGTACTAATATTAAACAGAAAATGGATTTTTTTACGTAATTGTTCGTATGTCCCAAATTGAACATTGATTTTCCGGTTCAAGTGTTAAGTCAAGAGATAAGAATCCAGACGTTTTAAATCGCTGATATTGTCAAGTTATCGCTGTTATCTCATTTACTATATCTTCATAGCATAAAACTGCTTGTTGCTCGAAAACTATGTGCTGTACCTCATGGGTTAATAGAAAATTCTGGTTCAAAATGGTTCCTTCAGTATGGTTCGTTGCGCCAAATAAAGATTTGAAACATGTATAAGCAAACTATTTAGTTTGGCAAATATGTCAAAATAACAAAATAACAAAACAGTGATGGTTGAATTTTTAACGTTATCCTAATGTACACTAGGATAACGTTAAAAATAAAGATGGTTTTAAAACTTTGTATCATGAATATTGATTAACACAGTGCTATTTTTATAGAATTTAGGCGTTGTTACAGGTAGACATATAAACAATAATTCATAACGAATTGGGTAGCTATTTCGTGTTGCACTTATTTATAATTTACTACCAGATGGCGTTACAATTTAATCACATGGATTTGCGAGGTTAGTGTGTAACAACTGCAGCCTCATTTTTAATGCGGATAAATCTTTAGTAAACTTTTCACTGAAGGTTTCCGTAAGAAAGGATCGATGTAAATAAATAAATCTCTCGTCCATTATCGGACTTTGGTATTTTGTAATACCAGGCCAATAATATAATCCAAATACAATTCTTTTGCAGATGTTCTGTCAAAATAAACCTAAAAAATATCTAATGAATTTCCTCTTGAAATACTCTTATCGAAATAATTTCTGCAATATTTAAATTGTCGGTTTTATATTAGCCTGCATACATTCTTACGTAAATCAAGGTTTATCACTTTAAAAAAAACCATAAAACAGGGGAATTTTAATGTAAGTGAGGAAACAAACATAAAACATATGTATGCTTTTAGAAGTGTGAATATTTCGGATTCATGAAACAAAGTTCCATACATTTCAAGGTCTGTTGTGTGACATGCTTTGGTTATATGTCGTGCATTCCGTAAATATTCAGGAATAAAGCTTTGTTGTATTCAACCAGTAAACAAATAACTCCCATTGAATGGAAATTCCATTGAAACATCGATACATTTGACATACATACATTTTCGAAAACTTACAGATCGGGCAATCTGATCTGTTAGATGTGACAGATCAGATTGACATTAGTGACATTCACGCACTTCAAGAACGTGTAACAACATGGAACTGGAAGGTGGAGCGAATTCGGAATCCGAATGCGAATTTTGCAAAGCTCAAGCGACGATTGATCCCGGTGAATCTGAAGATCCTTTAGTGAACGAAAAAACATCTCCGGAAACCGAAGCGGAGGTCAAAACGTCAAGCATTGAAGGCGCGGAAGTAACTCCAGCAGGTAAACAAACGGAAATCTCTCAACACGAAGCCGGTGAGATAGCGGAAGGTGGTGCCAAGCCGGAAACTGACGACAAAGCTGCAGACCATGAAGTACTGAAGGCAACGGAGGCGGCTGAAGGCGCTGTCAAAGCTGAAGTTGGCGCTAATGATATTGTGACGATAACGGAGACCGAAGGTGGTGCTAAACAAGAAGTTTCCGAAGATAATTTGTCAACGGAAACTGAGGGAGTATCCGAGCAGCCGAGTAGTGAACTCAACGCGGATATCGTTGCTGGAGAATCGGACGCTGAAGACCTGGAGGTGGGCGGTAAGGAGAATGAAACCGAAGGAAAGTTGAGAAGGCAAAATGCTAGTCATAAACTGGTTGAAGGTGTCAGAATAAATCCGCAAGGTTCAACAGAACAATGTTAATATCGCGGAGAAATAAATCTTTTTCGGTAAATTTTTTGTGCTAAATAGAAATCTACCATAATACGAAATGACTTTGTACTCATACCATATTTTGTATGTACTATGTTCGATGGAAAACTCAATAAATTACTATTTTATATATATATCCCAACTAGCACCAAAGTAACTGAAACCGAGGCGGGAACCTATTTGAAGTAGCTTAGACGTAATCGTGACTATAAATA
>JARFOC010078135.1:0-15137 GCA_031763485.1 Osmoderma eremita
AAGGAAGATAATGTTAGACGTCGCACTCTGGGAGATTTGCACCGCACAGAACACCACTTGAATAACACTGAGTGTTAAGACTTTTTTTTTAAAGACTTCCTTGTTTGAATGAATTTTACTGACACGAAAAAAAAGTTCAAATATCAACATTTTTACATATATTTTTTTCGACAGCAAAGTTCACAAGTTTCATGTATGTAGCAATTGTACAAGTGGTGTACAATGGTGAAGTAATATTGTGACATAGGAACGATTTGTTCCTACATTTATTGTTTATATACTATTATTACATCTTTTATTTTTTTTTTAGCTGGGAAGAAGCAATAAACAAAGGTGGTACGCGACGAGAGATGTTGCTAAAAATTTCTCAATTCGTGTTTAATGAATTTGTAACTATAGATCGTTTGAACCTCTGAATGCAGTACAGAGCTTATGAGAATTCGATACACGGTTGCCAAATCGTCGCATCAACTGTAAATTATTACTTCCGGTTCCATTATTTGCGCTTCTGGCAGTTAAAATGCGTATTTTCAGGAAAACAGTAAAATATAAAGGAACATGATTTTATTTATTATTACTCAACATTAACGTAATTTACATATCGAACATTTATTTAGAAATTGGGATATTATACAATTTTCTAAATCTATAGTAAAATATATAATCCTTTATAAAATAATAGTTTCCACTTTTGTAACAAAAATAGCTGGAATCATACAAATCCCCATATAATACAATAATATTTAAGAAAGGAATAGCAATTACACGCACATATGTCTTATTTCAACTTTTAGTCAGACGATGAACCAGTTTGCTCTTCAGATGATGACGAATCTGTCCCATGAATAATAAATTATTCAATGTCATCTTGCAAATTATCCACTATACACATTTCCTTTTCTATATTTTTTTCCATGTTCGATGTAATTTTGCCAATTATTACAGTGCTAGATGCTCTTCGAATTAATTCCTCCATATCTTTTACCTTAAATGTGGTATTATTCATTTTCATACAGTTTTCAACTTGTGCCCATACCATTTCAATGGGTTTTAACTTGCTGTGGTAAGGTGGTAATTGAAGAATTTAATGACCTTTTTCTTTTGCAAGTTCGTCAACCCTGCTTTTATCATACTGCGGTTTAATTTGTGACACGCAAAAGTCCCTTTTTAGCATATCGGTAGTGGTTGGTATTTGTTTCTCACGGAGCCAATCAATGATATTGTTTTTTCTCCAGGCTGCCGAGGAATTTTTTCTAATTTTCTGCGGTGATAGGAAGCATTATCAACAACAATCACTGACTTCTGCGGTATATTTGGAAGCAATTTCTTAATGAACGAATCCTCGTATGTGTCTGAATCCATCTCATGATGAACGTCAGCAGTGTTTCTCTTGCAGAGTAAAGTATATTCAGCACCAGGAACAAATCTGTTATCATCACCAGTGATTTCAAACCAGTACTTAATCCTTGGATAAAAGCTTGTCGACTATTTTGAATTGTAGTGTCTGTCCATCTTTTATTTATTGCATGCCCTGTATTCACCCATGATTCATCATTATATATTATAGTTCGACCTGAAGTAATTAAAGTAATTAAGTAATTAAGTAAAGAAATATCAAATAGCAAGAACTAAATTGTACCTTCTTCTCTAAATTTCTAGATCTCTCGTAAGTATTTTTGAGTCCACCGAATAACGTCGTCTCGTTCGATGAGTATACTTTTACGTCCTACTTTTTTAAATTCGAAACCCATATCATGTAACAATCTATGTTAAGTTGCTCGACTGAACCTAGGGAGATCATCATCAGCATTGACCGCAGCAAGAATTGCATTTAATGTGTAGGTGGCATATTCTGTATAAAGAAACTATGCACTTTAGGTTGAATAGGTGCTTGCGTGTTGTCATAATATGTTTGTAATCGGTCATTTAGTTGTATGCGTTTCCTTTTCTTGGGGATTTTTGGACTTGATAATGAACCAGCTTGTTGCTTCTATCTTATATTAAATATTGTACGCTCTGAGCAACCCAAAGCTTTACTTGCTTCTTGAACGTCATCACTCACAGTCATAGCTTTATTAAAATAATTTAAAAATATTTGGAATCATGCACTTCTCCTTCAGGCTAAATTTTTCTCCATTACGCCGTTTTCTCCCCACAGGCTCCATTAGTGCATTGAAAACTGTAATGACATGTATAGGTTATAGAATTTCTAAAAATCAAGAAAAATATTCATATTACCCTGTGCACGCTCGAAAAACATGGAAGCGTTCTGAAAAGATACGATTTGTACAACTATATATAAACAAATTAACGTGGAATTTAACTAAAAATATTTTAAAACTACGACGATAACGATTGATAGCAGTTGACGCTAATAATAGACAGATAGATAGGTACTCTGCTGACGCCGACATATGTAAATAAGTTGCAAGATAGCAATCGGAAGTGAAGACAGCAACTAAGGATAGTAAGAGATAAACGTTACTACTATATCCCATATCCCATACAGTATACGGAGGTTGAGACGATCTATAGTACTGATTTGGACGTCCTGGGATGGCCATTACAAGCTAACATTGACCTTGGTTTAGAGCATCACGCCACTGTGTTTGAAATTTTAAGAGAGCTTATAAAATAGTTTCAAGAAGTATGAATAAAATTACTACGCGATCATATGATGATATTATCTATTGTTAATCCCAAACATGTTTACCTGTCGAAAAAAATATATGTAAGAATGTTGATATACGGAGCTTTTTTTCTTGTCAGCTTAATAAAACTCACTCAAACAAACAATTTTTGTCTTAAAACTTTTTCTCTACCTCTTATCGTTAGGGAGTTATGCGCATTGGCAGAATAAGAAATTTTCCGTTTTCAAAAATCATTTCACCCAGTATTTTTCCACAGAAAAGGAATTCGCGGAGTACATACAACATCTGCGTATTATATAATTATAATTTTTTGAATTTCCGGGTTTGGGATCGTCGCTAGTTAGTTTATTTAAGAGAAGACGTACTAGATATTCTTTATACAAAAGGAAAGGAAAATGTTATAAAAAAAGGAGTTTGACACAGCATTTCAGTCGCAGAGATTAACTTTAATTGTAAGTTAAATTTTCCACGGATAATCCCGAACTCTCTTCAACAAATCTCCGTGACGAAGAAAGTTCTGTCAGCCGCGGCTTGTTGCTTATAATGAAGAGGGGAAACGAATAGACTACAGCGGACTAAAACTTCCCAGCCAGATTAGAACTTACAATTTACATAGCATCCCTTTAAAACAATGACTTGCTAATGTTAAAATAAATACTCTTAATTTAAATAATTCATTGTATTTATCACGCCGGGCATTCATTCGTGTTTTCAGTAAATACTAATTTAATTTGCTTTTGTTATACGCTGGAGTTTAATCATTGAAAAATGTACGGTTACTTGGGTAAATTACCCAAAAGGTTTGTTTGTGGTGTACTGTTACATGTATGTACTTATTTAGAAATTGGATGCTTGCTAAAAAATATGGCGCACGTTCAGGGTATTCATCACCATTACGATATCGCACTAAGCGCATCCTTTAAAGTGTCACGAGTCATTCGCACTAGTTCACACAATCGGGCTCTAATATTTAGCCGTTGAAACCGAATTTGCTCCCTCCATCGAATGCGAAAGGTTGTGTAATAGACTCTTTGAAGTTTTCTTTAATGCTCCACCGTTTTTCTCGATTACACAGCTCATGCTTTTCAATTTCCACTACTTTTACGATCATATATTTTTCCGCTTTACGTTTTTATCTTATACTTACTTGAAAAGGCTTTTAAGCAAAATTATTTTTTCTAGTTGAAAGTAATTAAGTTTCCAAGATGAAAAATAATCGTAAATGTAAAGACAAACAAAATAAGTAAATATGGAAATGAAGTAATCGGAAATATAACGATATCTGAGCTAACCCACATTTGATAAATATAATATAGGAATTTATATTTTCCTATACACCTATTTTTAACACAAATACGGAATATATTGAAATGAGGTGGGAAAAAAAAATACAAAAGACGGTGGACAATTACAAGCAGATTTATTCAAAAGATCAAGAAATTTATGCCGATACACGGAACTGGGGAAAATAGCATACAAGACCATTAAAACGTATTGAAACGGGATATTATGATAATAGTTTTGCGTTAATGTAAACTTTGTACAAAGGAAACAAAACATCTATTTATTTAAAACATATCTTTATACAATTTCTATGGCAATAATATCTGATACGGAATTAAGGTTATTTCGTTAGTAAGATTTGTAGTCTTTTAAAATTAATTTTACTACTGAAAAAAATGCGATTTGTAATTTTATTTCATCACATAGCCAAAATATGTAGGTGAAAATTACTAAACCTTTTAGCATATCTTATGGTTGATTACATAGTAATTTCTTCAAATTACGACATTGGGGTAACTTGAAAATTTATTATATAGTATCAGACTTAAAAATACAAAATAAAACCAAAAGATACATTTGAATTTTGGAAAACGATTCACGATTCGTTAAATCTTAGTTCTTTTGTTATTTAAAAAATACTGAAATGTAATGCTCCGTTGTGGTTTTATTTGTTTCTAAAATTTTCGCATTTCCTGCTTGCTTGGTTATAATTTGTCAAGTTGTTGGATGAGGGTAGTCCTGATTTTCTTCTGCTATTTTTATCTAAATTATTTATTTATTATTACCATATAATTTTGTGACTTTAAAATAAATAGTACTCTGGTAATTAATCTAGAGACAGCTAGATTAATAATGTGCATTGTTGAAGAAAAGAGATAATTGTACACTTTCCTGCACATGATGCAGGATATTTTGATGTTGATTCGACTACATTTAAACATTACTCTCTAGTAATCTCCGTTGATTTTAGATTTGTTAAGTAAAAATGAAAAAAAAAGAGTAAAATGTTCGTAGTTCTTGTGTCGTCGTTTGGTATGTACCAAATTATTAAGGAACCAATCAGAGTAGTTGCAAGCACAGCTATCCTTATTAATAATATTTTTAAAAAAAATCCTAAAACATCCAAGCAGATTAAATAAAACTTCATTGTCGGATCATTATGGCCAAGGAAATATGTTTGAAAAGCGATTTGAACAGCTTAAAAAAGAGAATTCATAATATGGATTTTATTAGCGAGCAGTTGCAACAAGTAGATTGGGATTTTCTATTGAAACAGCATCCCAAGATGTGCTGGTACTTACTAATTTCGACCATTGTAAAAATTTACGAAAATAGGTGTACTGAAAAAGTAAAAATAGAAAATAAGGGTGATACACCATGGCTAAATCAGGAAATCCAAAAAAATAAAAAATGACGAAATTAATCTTTCTGGTATACTGTGGTGATTATCAATTACAATTTGCAACTAGAACATACCCGAATCTGGTGAAATTGCATGCTGGTCAGATTATTAGACATGCAAAGGTGTTCAACTTCAAAAGCAATGTACCTGTCACTTGACACAATATTCTAAACAATTTCGGAAAAGAAAAGGATGGCTGGCGTATTTTTAGACAGCCATTTGACAGTGTAGATCATGTAATTCGATTAAAAAACATTGGAAGTGATGGGATGCAGAGGAATAGTACATAACCCGCTGAAAAATTAATCACAATGGTTGGAAACCGAGAGGGGTGTACCTCAAGGTTCAATACTGGAAGCATTTCTCTTTATTATTTACATACGACTTACCTGCCTAATTAAGTCACGTTATTGACATGTATGCAGATGACACCTGTAATTTTTCCTGAACAAAACAATAAATACCTTGAAGAAGAACTTACTGGAGTACTTTCAACTATGAATAATTGGTTTACTCAAAATAACTTCATACTGAACATAAACAAAGTGGGCTTAATGAAATTTTCATTAAAACAAAATGAAACGTTCACAATCAACTGTGAACATTATCTATTAACACCGGTAGATAGTGTAAAGTTTCGAGTAATACAATACTTGCCAAGAAAATCTCTAGAATGGTGTGCACCATAAGAGCAATATCTTCCAAAGTACATGTGGAAACACTCGCCGCATCATAAGTCAAGTCCCCATTGTCTTATGGAGTCATATTCTGGCGCAATCCCGATGGAGAGATATTTTTTATCCTGCAAAAGGCATGCATTAGGGCTACCTCCAACCTGAAAAGGGAAACAGGTAGAGACACATTTAGACAATATGGTATACTTACCTTACCAGCTTTGAATTTATGTGAATGTCTGTGCTTCGGAAAGAAACATTATAAAGAACTATTGGTGCGATATGAAGCTAGGCATGTATATAACACTAGTGAGTGCAAAAAAATTGTCTTACGGCTACGGCAGACTACTAATTTTGCGTTAAAAAAGTGTCATTATGCGAATTTTGACGGTATATAACAAAATTCCCAGTCAATATACAGTTACTCGCACAAGTATTCGTACTTTGTCATAATTTGAAGAAGAACCAAAATAATTCAATTTGTGCAATTTATTTTAATAAATATACATTACAAACATATGCATGTAAGCATTAGGTATATATAGAAAATTTCAACCCAAATTTTACAATCTGTGAATATAAAAAATAAAATTAATTAATATTGCAGAATTATACGACGCATAAGTATTCGTACTACCACTGCCGTTGGCCTTGCTATGTACAACAACGGGGAAACCCCTAAGATTAAAACAGGTTAACTTGCTTATCGCAATGGGACGCAAAAAATCAGAAACAACAAACAGTGAAAGAGAAATGGCATTTATCGATGGCATTATGAATGAATTTAAATACCTCGACATACTAAAACGTAATTTGCCGTCAAGTTCTGCCAAATTAGGTCTAAATAATAACTACTGGTTCCAACAAGACAATAATCCGAAGCACACCGCTTATGTTGTGAGAGGCAATGGATCTTATACAATACTCCACATCATTTAATTACACCTCCACAAAGCCCTGACATCAACGTGATTAAAATTAAAAGGCAATTGAAGAATTATGAAATAACAAATAAGAGGACCTTAACAGAAGCTATCATAGATGTATGGCAAAATATTGACACCACAATAACACAAAAATTGGTGGCAACTATACCTAGACGTTTGGAAGCAATCATAGCAGCAAAAGGTGGACCTACCAAGTATTGAATTTACGGATCTTACAAGTTACATGAGCAGTACGAATACTTATGCGTCGTATAATTTTGCAATATGAATTAATTTTATTTTTTATATCCACAGATTGTACAATGTTGAGTTGATTTTCTTTATATAATACTTAAATGTATATGTTTGTAATGTATATTTATTAAAATAAATTGAACTTGCACAAATTGGATTATTTTGGTTTCTCTTCAAATTATGAGATAGTACGAATACTTGTGCGAGTAACTGTAAGGATAAACGAACAGGGACATTTAAGAATGTGATTACGAAACATCCGATTCAAATGTGTATGAACCCAATTGATGAGTTTTTTTCGTCTTTGATAGATAGTTACAAATTTTATTATTACTAACTGTATATTTAATTGATTATACTTATATTCATTACTTTATTACCCTCTATACACGTCCAATATGTAGGTTTAAATAAATAATAATTTATATTTAAAATTAGAACCCCCAAGAAAGGCACGATATCCTAACAAAACTTATACCCATTTACTATGCATATATTTTCCAGAACGATCATTTTGTCTCCATTCCGTATATGTCCGTATCCATATATCTCTGCGGTATTATTCCATAGCGTTGCGGAGATTTGGTAAACATCAGTGCGATAGCAATGGAACTATTACCCCTGCCTTATGCATGCACTGAAAATACGAACACATATCCCACCCGGGGTTTAGACCACACAAGCAACACCAAATATCCAGCGGTGAATTTTACTGCAACCCCGGTTCCACGTTTCCCGAACCTAAACACCGCTTTATTTTTGGGATTACGGCCCGAAACTCTTTGTCAAAAGAAGTCTTAGAATAAAACGGTTAAAAATAGCTTCACGTTAACTTCGTTCCACTTTCCTATGCGGACTCTATGCGCGTGGTGAATTGCACAGAGAGAATTTTTAGTACAAGTAAAAAATTATTAATAAATGTAAAAAAATATTTCTTAAGAATTCTAATTAAGGATTTAAAGTGAAGGTAGTTGGAAAGTTCCTTAGAAACAGAAATTTGCGTTAATTACATTATAAAGGAGCTAATTTGGCTTTTAAGGTACTTTGTAGAAAAAAAATAATTATTTTAAATGAGAAAAAGAAAAGTAGTGGAGTGTAGTCGTGTGGTTTTTGCTGCTATTAATGCCCTCATTTGTCGGTTCTTATATCCAAAAGTAATATGATTTTTAAACTAAACGTCAGTGCTTCTTGTCTGTGTAATTATATCTGAGCATATAATTATATCAAAAATATATACATATACTTTTAGGACCACAGAATAGTTATTGTGTAGCAACAAACACTTACAACGCACAGACAGCTGTTACGGGTTACCATTTCCTCGTCAGTGTACGACGGAGAGATGTGGTCCTAAAAGTATATTTATATATTTTTAATAATTTCTATACTTAAATTTGATCTTATGTGTCAGATATTGGTAGAAACCTTCTTGAATTTTGTCATTTCTAGGCCGATAGGCATCACACGCTAACACAGATTTCTACGTTTAAGAGCTTTGCTGGCACCGTGAAATTATGCCATGAATGCTTTGAATGGCGTTAGAGATCCGTTTGGTTTTACTAAAGTCACAATCTAGCGTGAACCTGATGATAGGGCATACTAATGAAGCAGCAGGCACCTCTCCATCGTACACTAAAAATATATATATAAATATACTTTTGGACATCTCTCCGTCGTACACTGATGAGGAAATAATAGCCCGAAACAGCTGTGCGTTGTGTGTATTTGTTGCTGCATAATCAGTTGTGGTGTGTGGTACTAAAAGTATATTTATATCAGCGTGTCAGATATTGCCAAAATCTTTTTATAACTTGTGTGATTGTAGTGAAAATTAAGCCATTTCTGTGGATGTACTCACTGCTTAATCGTATGTAAGTAGGTACTGCTTTTTCTACATTAGCTAAGAGACCACATATCCGACGTGTTTTTGTAAAATTCGTTTGTTTTTATCATTAAAAATTGCAACTACACGAGCATCTAATAAGCAGAGAAAAAAGATTTGCATATAAACCGTCAAAAATGGATTGCCAATATATCATTAAACAACAGTTATATTGTTTGAAAACATGTGGATACCAAAACCGATCCTAAAATAAAGAAACAAGAACTTTCTGCAATTGTAACTGACCTAAGAGACAAGCTTGCCTCTACAGAACATGAAAATATCTTATTGAAACAAACTAGCAAGCTCTAAAATTTAAAATCTACAACGAGAATTAGCCATATTCAATACAAAAATTAAGATAGTTGTTAACGGCACAAAGTGCTGACACATTACAATGGGAAGTAATTCATCAATGAACAAATCGTCTAAACATAAAAATGCATCAAGCAAAAAAAAATTTGGAATGACTATCCCTAAGTCATTCCCGCTACTATAGCAAATTGTCAAAAGATCTTGTAGACGATAGTTTTGGAGATTTTGTAATGACAAAACGAAATGCAAAAGTAAACTATGGTAAATGAATGCAACAAATTAACTCAAAATCAGTACGTTATGTTCATGGGAGGCACTACTGACATGAAAGATGCTATTGCCGAAAATATCACAAAAGTGATTTCACGGAAAGTTGATGAAAATTACAAAGAATGCGAACCTCTTTTAGATCTTGAGGAAAATAACAGAATCATAGAACACATGAACTGTAGCATTTATAATGCAGCAAAATGTATATACATTTTGTATTAACAACATAATCGCTGTTAATGACTATGTGTAGTGGTGTCCATCTATGGTACCGGTTGAAACAACGCATCAATTGACGCAAATAATTGACTATTCGAATGCTGAAAACAATTAAAATGCTTTTACTGAGAATATTCTCAGAAGGGTTAGGAATGGCAAACCCAGTAATACACATATTTTATAGCAGCAATATGTATATAGAAACAATGACAATCAAGAATATCAATTCGACGGCACGGCAATATTTCATACACACATTTGCAGTTTGAGGAATAAAGTAAATTAATTGAACTTTCAATAACAAGATATGAACCAGTCGGACGTCCTCTGTCTCACAAAACATTGGGTAGTGGAGGCCGAATGCCAAAATTACTAAAGCTATCGTCCTTGGGTACAAGCCATTAGCATCTGTTGTAATGATGACAAGACCGGAGCGGCATCGGGGTGTTAATACAAAAGTTGAAGTGGAGGTCTGTGATTGTAATGCTAATATCGCACCACAACTTTAAAATTGATGTTAATGTTAAGTTGGAGGTGTCAGTTGTACTTTTATATATTTTTAATTCTTTTATGTGTGACCGAGTCGGTATTTTATAATGCAACGCACACTACAAGTTACTCACAAACATGTATCGACAACTGTTTTTTTCAAATTTAACAGATCTGATTAACAACACAATGTCACGTGACACATTCCTCAGTGACCAGATTGTCTACTATTGACAGAAGTATCAATGTTCTAAATAATAAAATGAAAGTAATGAATCGTGTCGTGAGCGAGCATAGTTGAAATCATTTCAGAAATTGTTGGACGTTAGTAGAATAGCTAAGCCGGTTCTGGGCCAAAATCCCATAAGATTTAACACAGGAGTCTGAAAGTTCTTTTCCGCCATCTTGGATTTCATGATCTGTTACGTCAGAACGGCTGGGCGATATATTGGAACAGCCACCTGTTGCAATAGAACGGTTATCTGTTACGGCAAAACTGCTGGCCGATATATTGGAACAGTCACCTGTTGCAATAGAACGGTTATCCGTGAGGGCGGAACAGATAACCGTTCTATTGCAACGGGTGGGTGTTCCAATGTATCGGTCAGCCGTTCTGACGTAACAGATCATGAAATCCAAGATGGCGGAAAAGTACTTTTAGACCCCTGTGTTAAATCTTATGGGATTTTGGCCCAGAACCGGCTTAGCTATTCTTCTGACGTTTTGTTCTTCTTTTCAGAACTATTCCATACCTACATCTAAAACAATTAAAAATACTGCACGAAAATTTTAAATTACAGCGTGTTTGTAAAATTGTAGAAAATTCAAGGATTCTAGTGAAGTGAAAAACTTTAGAATAAATCGTGTAAATGAACTTTCAGATGAGGAAGCCCTGGTATGTGCCGTTGCTGAAGTTGATTGTATCTCCGGTTCATGACAAATTGCCGATGAATTGGGCATGAATAAACGAACAGTTCGGCGTATTTTAAAACCTAATTAATACAAATCGTTTATGATAAGAAAGACACATAAAATTTTTCCACTTGACGTTTACAATTTTGTAATGCAATGCTTAAAAGATACAACATCGACGAACATTTTAAAATATTTAATTTGATGTTTCTTGTGCTCATGACAAACACCATAGTCATTCTCTTATACTGTGTTGGGGTACTGGAAACAAGCATCTTAATGTTGCACGTCATACTCACTACTCTCAAAATGTAAAACTTATGTTTGAGCAGGCATTTTAAATAATTCCATTGTTAAACTTTCCTTTCTTCGTTCAGGGTAATTTAAATTAGGAAAAATTTTTAGACCTCATGCAAAACAATATTTTACCTGGCATTTTAGGTATTGGTTTACATTTAGGTACCACTTGGGGTCAACAAGATGAGTGATTAACACATAGGACAAAAGTAGTGAAATTCTTCTTAAGGCAAAGATTTCCTAATAACTAATTTAATTTTCTCTGGAGATACAATTAACTGGCCACCAAGATCACCACATCAATCGCGCGACGATTTTTCTTTTAGGGTAGCGTAAAGGAAGCATTTATGAACACCAGAAACCATGTAATTTAGATGAGTTGTGGCAGAAAATTGTTGATATTATGGGCAGAATAGAGACGAATATTATAGAAAATATATGTGACCATAATTGGGTCAGGTTATGTAATGAAAGTTCCAATAAATGTTGTACTTATTATAATATATAATTTTATTTATTTAAAATTTGAAAGTACAACATTTATTGGAACTTTCATTATAGAAAATATTCGACGAGAATTTTATAGTAGATTGGAGTTGCAATTATTGGGCACCTTCATTAATCAAAGAATATTAGTTTTATTTTATATCTTTCTCTTTCTTTTAAAAAACAAGAACTCAATATAACATTAGTTTCTATTTTCTATTTTTTGTACTACTGCAATTTTTATAATAACCCGTTTATTTGAAGGGCAGTGCTTTTTCTTACAATAGCTACACTAATCGGGTAAGCGGTGGTTAAAGAAATTCAAAAGTAGGAAACATTACTTTTTATCTATTTCTAACATTAACCATTGCATATAATTTTTAATTTGATCCTTAAGAATTCTAAGTTTCCTTCGACTTGGAAAAAATCCTATATATGTCCGATTCTTGAGAAAGGCGATCCAACTGAAATACAAAACTATAGACCTATATCACTATTAAGTAACTTTGCCAAAACTTTTGAATCTGTTTTACACAAACATATATTTAATAGTATATATAGGTCAATATATCCCTTTCAACATAGGTTTATGCGGAACAGGTCTACGGTGGCTAATTTAGCCTGCTTTGCACCAGTTGTCTCTGAGGTAATGGATAATAAGGGTCAAGTTGATGTGGTATATCTAGATTTTTGTAAGGCTTTTGATCAAATCGACCATTACGTACTGTTAAAGAAGTTACGAGCATTTGGACTTTCTCATTCCTTGTTGTTATTATTGGAAACCTACCTACTGGATAGAAGGCAATGCGTCAAATACCGGAATTGTGCTTCAAAGTTTATTACCCCTACAACTGGCATTCCCCGGGGATCTACTTTGGGGCCTTTGTTATTTCTAATATTTATTAATGATTTACTTACCAACATTCAATCCGAGAAGTTATTGTTTGCCGACGACATTGAATTATTTGCTTCATTTAACTCAGTCGTTGATGCTGAGACTCTCCAGCATGACATTGATGTCGTACTTTTGTGGTGCAATAAATGTAGGCTTTCTTTGAACAACTCCAAATGCACGTCCATGATGTATCCGAGGAAGGTGAATCGTATTACTTTTCCTTATTCTATCGATGGCACTATTTTAGCATCCACGGACTTTGTTAGGGATCTGGGTGTTCTATTTGATTCGAGGTTATCTTTTTCAAATCATATTGCGGATGTTGTTGGACGTTGTTTTAAACTTTACGGCTTCATTTGTCGCGATTGCAGAGATTTTCAAAACACTACCACACTTACCACTCTGTTCTATTCAGTAATTCGCTCTAGGTTGGAATATGCAATTATTATCTGGTTTCCAATGTTTTCTTCACATATTAACGTACTCGAGTCGGTTCAGAGAAAATTCTTGAAATTTTTATACTATTTGGTTGAAGGAACATATCCAGTGAGAGGCCTTGATTATGCTGTACTTTTAACTAACTTCTATTTTAGTTCTTTACATGTAAGGCGAATTGTCACTTTACTCAAATTCCTGCTTTCCCTGGTTCATGGTGGAATTGATTGTTCGTGGCTTTTACACAGGCTCCATTTTAATATTCCAAGGCTAAACTCTCGTTTTCACCCTACTTTTTATTGTGATTCACACCGGTCTCATGTTCTACTAAGATCTCCCATTTCTTTGATATGTAAGTACTTTAATAAAATTTCTAATGCCTGTGATATCAATAATGACAGTTTAAGTCACATTACTAGGTATGCATATAGTTATTTTTAAGATTAAATTGTACTACATTCCTTGTTTGTAAAAATTTTTGTAATTATTTTGAATATTTAATCTTTACTAGCTTAACTTGCCTGTTAAATCTTGTCCCAATGTGTGTACCTATGAAGTAATTTCGGGAATTAATCCTGAGACACTCTGTATAGTAACCGACTATAAAGCCCCGATTCTATTTAAAGGATTAAATCCTTACATCTCCGCACATTTTCACGATCAATCTCAATTCGGTGCTCCGGATCTCTTTCTCCATGCAAAACTTTTTTAATCTTGCCCCTTCTTTCTACTTCTTTTCTGACAAAGTTATCCGATGTGTATCGATACTCCGTCGAACGTTAGGAGCAGGAAACTTTTTTAGTGGATGCGGGACTTTAAAATAAAGTTTTGGGCGTCGGTCGCGCGATGTTTCACGAGCGAAAAACTGAAAAAAAGAAACTGAAAAAGGGACCGGGGACGTTCTGTTGTATCCGTTTACATTTACGCGAGCGGAAAATTAGTGAAATATGTTTGGAAAATATGCCGGCGCATCGTGCGATAAGTATTTTTTGCCCGGACTATTCGCATTATTAAAGAGTAATACGGGGGCTTTAGTGAAATGACAGTGAATGCCAGGCAAAAAGATTACGTAGATGTGGCAGACAGTTTCTTTATAAAATATTCAGGCGAAATGTAATAGCTTCTAAGCGAATATTTTATATCAGTTCGTAGTGTTGCTCCCTTAGCACTTCGGGGAATATTAGAAAAGTTACGGTAATGGCTGACGCTCATCTTTACGGTTTGACTAATAATAAGCAATAGATCTCCTGATAAATCTCTGAAGCTCATTTTAATTTAAACAAAAATAATTAATCTTCCTTTATGGGCTCAAGAAGATGCTATTTTAACATGCTTTATCCTTGTGACACTACTTACACTCTGTTCCTTTAAAATACTCGCAACATTTGGTCCCAGAATAGTTGACATATTTTAAAATCTTAGAGTAAGGGGCATTAAAGGTTGGAAGCGATTTATTTAAATACTGTCATACAATTAAAACTACGTCAGCTGCAAATAATAATAATAATATCCTCTATTTTCAGAAACCATGCACAATAAAAATCATAAACATGCCTGAAACACTTCAAAGGAAAATATAAAATAAATACTAACAAAAAATTTAAATTAATGGAATTAATAGCTACGGAAATCTTCCATAGAATAGTAATTTAAATTTGAAAGAAAACTTTTCACTGCTGATTTGAATTCTACTATACTATCTAAACTTCTTATATATAGAGGGAGTTTATTAAAAAGTTGACAGC
>JARFOC010078154.1:0-15133 GCA_031763485.1 Osmoderma eremita
CGTAGTTTTATTGCCAACATTAATTCCATTATTGGAATTCTATTTCTCGTTTATTAATGGTTGGTAGCAATGCTGTGTGGTACTTAGGCTTGCGGCCATCTTGTTGCCTAAACTGCAATACCCTTTTCGTCCCTGTGCCTGTTACCAGCGACGTGGTTAAGCACCGACGTGGTGGGAGAAATGTTGCCGCAACACGTTTCGGTTCTGCGAAGCCGGCTTAACACTGCCAAAATTTAACTGGACTAAATAATGGCGCGGAATTTGATAGTAAAATGTCAGATTTATTATTACCTTTGTCAATTTATTTGAAAGCAACACTAAATTCTAGTGACAAATATTTTAGTAGTCAGGAATATTTCATTTTATCCAACATAAATTTCGAATACACAGACAGTTTTTTGCGTCGTGTGTAATTTTGCCTTACGTATTAACCAATAGCAAACGCCCAAAATGTAAGCCTATCTTGCCCAACGCTATTTTCTTACCGCTTGGGTTAAGATAAATTTAAATCCATGGTATTAGAAATACTTCCATTCTTGGCATTTCAAATTAGTGTTCTTAGTTCAAGGTTAAATGCTTAATATTTAATGCAACGATCTATAATTTCCCGACCGATATTAGGTGACAATGCAAACGCACCGTGGCAAACAGAATTGTAGAGTTCTCGAAAGTAATTTAACACAGGCACATACAGTGGAATTGCATCTTCAATTAGATCAAGTAAGACATACGCCCTTCTCTCGTGAAACTTTAATAAATTGCCGTAGAGGGTGCCTGAGAACGGAGCACATATCAAGCGCAGATAATTGGCTGAACGCTGCGAACAGCTTCGTGCAGCTTCAGTTAAACTGTTTATCAATTTATTGCCAAATTCACTTTATCAATCCGTCCAATGACGTGATCTTTGAGTACGTATTGTTCACGTCGATCGTTTTGCGTTGCCGTATTGGTATATTGTATATTTATACATAAAGAGAACGTGGTGAAATGATACTTTTGTGGGGTAAATATCTTTATATTTGTTCTATGTTGCAAACACAATAAATGTGACTGTTAATTTGAATTGAATTCCCCCTGAAGATTAGGCAAACGATATTGTTTGTAATGACTTGCACTGCTATTTGTGATAAATATTAAATACGAATTTGAATAATATGTTTTGATTATATTGAATTTAGGTTGGCTTTTTAATAAAGCGAACCAGTCTTGTTTCTCACAATAAAAATCGTTTATTAACAATCTTCTCGAACAACAACTACTTATTTCAGTCCACTATATGCAAAACAACCAAAATAATTTTATTGTCTATTTCACGCTATATATGACAGATTATTTCTCAGAATCTTGGGTTATTTTCTTATTCTTAATTTATTAAAAAAAAAAAAAATAAGGTAGTATAAATAGTAGTAAAATATGTATATAAAAAACTTAATAAATAACAGTCAACAAATAAACATGTTTAACATCTAATAGGGCAATAAAATATGCAATTAAACTTATTCCTAATTGTTAAAGAGTGCACAAATTTTCTAACCTAATATTCAAAGAAAATGAAAATTTAAGAGATAAGTGCCTCTAAGATTATAATCAACGTAGTTTATGCCCCCGTAAAACACCCTCACGTTAGAAACGAAGAAACGACCTAGAGTTTAATAACCGTGAATATGAACCGCTCAATAAATCCTCCAAAAGCTAGTTCGCGTGAGCTACTAAATTTCACCTCTTTAACTAGCTAAATAGCGCTCCCTGATGGTAAACTCGAGTGAGAGCAGTTTTCACTAGTAAAAACACCACTACTTGAGTGACAAAATAACCTTCTTCGCAACGATATTTCCGACCTACTTTTTCACCGACCATTTACCCGACCGGAGGACCACTAAACGCAGCTAACGTCTCAGGTGGCCGAAGCCGATGCACGAACTCTTTCGCCCCACCTAATTGCATTTATGGCTAACGGTTCGCGACCCGTCCGTGCCAAAGCTTCGGGCTACTAAATAAATTCTTAACGGAGCGGTGTGTTAATAAAATATAAACTTGCCGGGTTTCTTGTTGCTAATAGCTTCTATCACTTTACCCGGAGAAAAGAAGGGGTAGTGTTTTCTCTCAAGGGCGCTTTCGACGATATTATATGTATATGACGTAAGCCTAACCAAATTTCTCAGCCGTTATTAAACGGATAGACTTAAAATTTAAGTCATAGGCAGAGTGACAAAGCAATGAAATTTTGTGAAAGTAAATATTATAATATGTGTATAAATCATGAAAAGAAATGACGTACAAAGTGATATATTTACTTGGAAAATGTGCTGATGTATGACTTTCGGCTGTATTTTGCATCAGAAGCATCTCTCTTCAGCGTCCAGCAATAGTCTGCCAACATAGCGGGGCTCCCTTTGCCTTGGTATCATCAGCACTTTCATCGTCGCTTAGTGTCATGTTCTGTGGAGGTTTAGGCACAGGTAATTCCGGACTGTGAGGTACTGGCTTCAGTGCAGTTGGAATATTAGGATATTTTACAGTATGTTTGGATTTAGAAGTCATACCACTTATATTTGTTAGACAAAAATAGCAATCGGTAATATGATCTGATGGCTCCTTCTACATCATAGGAATACCAAAAGACATATGTCGTTTACCTTTTACCCACGCTGTATGAAGTCTGACACACGTAACATAGCAAATATGGGGAGTCCAGCTTTTGTCTTTATCAGCTACTTTACACTTGAAACACTGCTCATGCACTTTTTAAGGAGACGTGAAAGACGGTTTTTGATATTTGAATGTCAATTCGCCGCAAATGTAGCAAAAAGAGTTCGGGTGGTTTACATATTTCCTTGGCATTTTTACAGGTGTTCACTACAATAGCTTGAACGCACCACAACGCAACACTCTTTAAAACGTTAACAACGTCAGCGTACTTGTTCATTCACCAAGCTCTAGCCGACAACTGAAATAACAAGAGATGCTATGTAGGAATAGGACATGCACGTCAAGACATTCAACACGCTCAACCATTAACCATTGCATGCTGCTTGATCAGTTACGAGCTCTAGCCGACAACTGAAATAACGTCAAGACATCTTCTCTTATACTAGATATCTATGCATGCATATTTTAGGTGGATAAGCGAATATCCTGGAACATAAAGACTAGGGGTTATGGAGAAATTCTGACCACATAATTGATTTCAGCATGCAAAACAATATATGGGAATCAGGCATTTTTGTGCTTGGGACAAAATTTTTGTTAACCAGTGTAATATGCCTCCTCAACGGCAAAAAATTGTTAACAATGTGCGAACAAATAGTAAGAAGAGAGTAGTACTAATGATGCATAGGTTTCAAAATCTTAAGGAATGTTATGAAGTATACTCTACCGTGTCACAGCCTTAATTTTGAGAAGGAAGATAATGTTAGACGTCGCACTCTGGGAGATTTGCACCACACAGAACACCGCTTGAATAAGTGATATGGTGTTCTGTCTGGTGCATATCTCCCAGAGGGAGACCATATTTTTATTAAAACAATTTAAATGGTGAACGTTATTTACTCTTTTTACGTAATGAACTGGAAGACATGTTAGATGAAATACCACAAAATTTATTACGAAATTTAAAATACTTCCAGCACACTTGTGCACCTGCTCATAATTGCCGAGCTGTGAGTAATTATCCTTCGGCGCGTTTTCCTAACCGGATTGGCAACGCAGGCACAATTCTTTGCCCAGCATCTCCAGACATTACACCTCTTGACTTTTTCTCATGGGGTGCCGTAAAAAAAGTATACATCAATAAACAACGTCGAGGGTTTAAAAATTAGTATTATGGCGGCAATAAGAAGTATCAGCCCTCATAGTTTCGCATAGGGTTCAAACTGAAATTGTATTTCGATTTTGACGTCAAGTTATAATTTTTTTGCGCTATCAAAAAAATAAAATGCAAGATAAATATCAAAATTCCTATTAGGTTTAAACGCATCGATCCATTTCGAGGCAGTATATTACATTACAACAATACGCATGTACGTCGTTCAAAGAAATAATCCCATCTCAAGGCAACAGATACATATCTGAGAACGTAAATTCCTCTATCTCGTCGTATACACACACAGAGAAAAAGACGTACGATATTCGTTATCAAATCGGAGCTCATGCAAATTTTCCTCTTCGAAAAAGAAAAAGGAGAAGACCTAAACGTGGTCCGTTAGGGTCTTACGGAAGTATATTTGTAGGATGTACATATAAATGTATGTTGTATGTAGGTATAGAAAAGCAAGTCGTGAGCCGAGCGGTAAACTTTTGTGAATGTAATGTATCTCGAAATTTCAATTTTCCTTGCGACCTCCTCATCTATTGTAATAAAGTCTGCGTTGTCCGATTTGGGAGCGCGACGGATACCCCGTTATGCATGCGGTGCATCCAGGACCGTCGGAAAGATCCGTCAAAACTTCGAAATAGGAAGAAAATATGTGACATAAGATTGATATAATCTATTCTGTAGCTATAAATTTTCTGAATTTCCAAAGGAAAATACGTGTTTGTTTGATTATTTGATAATGATCTAACTTACTCAGCCTTAACAACCATAGTTCGCAGCTAAACAACTGACTTTTGACATTTCGTCGATTCATGACATGGTTGCCACAGCATTGCAAAGTATATATGATTTGACAGATGTGGTTAAAAAGCATGCGAAAACCATCAACACTAAATAGAACGTCAAAACGAAAAATGTCAAGTAAGTGTGTTAACGCACTTACTTGACATCTTACTTGACTTACTTGCCTTGTGTATGCAACGGACAACGCCCTATTTGAAGAAATCCTATGCTGATGAAATGTCGCTAAATTTGACATTACCGTGCATTTGCTGAATGTGAAGTTGTGTTGGTGTGATGTTAACATTATCGCTGTTAAAAGTTTTAACATTATCGCTGTTTCGTTGCGAGAACTATGCATGTGTTTGCTTGCCGTGTTTGTTAATAAAATCCTACTTATAAATTACTAGAAATAATAATTGTTTATTTCACTACCAATCAAAATCTAAATGACATAGATATTTATATCAATGACCTCCATTGAAAGTTGCAAGTTTGCATTATATTTCCGAAATAAATAGCGCCATGGATTTTTAAATGACATTATTAGATATATAGATAGAAGTACGCTTGTTAAAGCAACAGAAACATTTTAGTTGACATTTTTTGGTTGCATGAACAGCAATATTCGTCAGCTTAACAATTTCTGTGCAATAATTCCAACATAAAGATTTTCTTGTGTCGATTTTCTTACCACAACGATATTTTTTGTTGAAAGAATACATAACACATGTTGGCCTAACAATAATTCCGTTTAAACGAATTCGATGTTGATGTAACAAAAATTACTATAAATTCAACAAAAAATACGTTTGAATGTAGTTGCTATGTATAGGCAAATGTGTCAAAGTTGGCCAATAATAAAAATGCTAGCAGAAGGGGCAACATTCCAGCCAATCACGAAATATTATCTATACGGAATATTCCTAAATAACCCTTGAAATGTCTTTCGAAGCGTACGTTGCTAGTTATATACACATATGTATTAGTATTTTGTCCGAAGGGAGGATGTCTGATATAAACCAACTATTACAGCAATGGGGATTGGAGAGTTTAGTCCCCACTTTTGAAGGTAAGTTTAGAATTATATTTAGTTAAACGATGTGATGAAGAATAATGCATGGGTATAATTGTAACAATCAACCGAAAACAAATATTAGATTGGAGTTACTCTGCTAGTGATAAGATTTCGAACATGATTTAAGTAGAGTAGGTCAAATAGTAAAACGTAGTACCGGATAGGGAATAAAGAGATTTTTAAATATGTATGTGGATGTCATGCACGATATATAAGAAGGCGTGTGTAGATACGATTTAGGAAATCTTTTGTATTCTTATATATCTTAGAAACACATGTTTTATCAAATCGTTTTCTTTGTTAAGTGGCGACCTTGTTCCTATGGATGATCCATTATGGGAACTTTATAAGTATACTTCTTCGTAAAATATGTGAGGTTGTTAGCCTTAGTAACTAAACAAGATTGTCAATTACTAGCTACGTTAGTAGCAGAACACCATAGCCTTTATGCACTTTATTTTGGCAATTTAAAGCCTAAATACCATATGCTAATTCATTATCCAAGGGTTACGGCAAAAATCGGACCATTAGCAAACGTATCTAGTATTCGATTCGAAAGTAAACATCAAGATTTTAAGGTATATGGTAGGTGTGTTAAAAGTAGGATACACATTATGTTTAAAATCCAATTGGTTTTCTCTTATATAATAAGATTGCAACATGGATTAGTTCAAAAATAGTATATAAATATATAAAAAAATATATAAATATACTCTGGGATCACACAACACGTCTGATTGCATAATTCCAGACATCCTCACGTACATACAGCTGTTTCGGACTTATTAGCCCTCATCAGTGCACGTCGAAAGAATGCCTGTCGCTCGTTCAGTACGCCATGAATCCACGGTTGGGCGATAGATGTCTCTGTAGATATTTCGAAAGGGATGAGCTAACGTGAAGTCGACGATACGGCGTACTGAACGAGCGACAGACATTTCTTCGACGTGCACTGATTAGGACTAAGAAGTCCGAAACAATCAGACGTGTTGTGTAATCCCAGAGTATATTTATATATTTTTAATATATTTATATACTATTATTGAACGTACGTGCCGGATATTGGCAGAAATCTTTTTTGACATGGGCTAGTATCAAATACTGAATTTGGTTCTGACATGAGAATGTCAACCTCTTTAAAACTCTATATTGACCTTATAAGAACAACATATCACAATCTGCAATGCACATATCGCATCATATTTTAAAATAAATAGTGTTTACTTTAAAGAGAAATGCGTCATCTGTATCCGCTTTCAAGACTTCTTACCAATGTTTGGATTAATTGAAGACATATTTGTTGTTTGTAGGAAATATATTATATTTATGCTATAAACACACTGTTCGGATTACTCCTCCCGCACAAAGTATTGATTAATTCACGTGTTTCGGGAATACGTGGATTCCCATTATCAAGTCGAATAATCGAATGGATACTTTGTGCGGGAGGAGTAATCCGGACAGTGTGTTTATTGTGCTGCCCAACAGTCCTTGCAATATTTATGCTAAATGAATATCATACCATAAATTTCGATAACCATTATCAAGCATATAAGGTAGTTAAAAAATAGCGTTGTTTGCATATCTTACGAAGATGTATAGCTATCCCGCAACTGCTGCATAAACAAATTTGTAATAATGACCTGTATGTACAGTTAACATTTTGAATTTGTAAGTGTATAAAGATTATTAATGTTTGTATTGTTAAGAACAAGAGTTTGGTGCAACTTTAATAACAAAATATTTCACCAAACAATTGTGTTTGCATTTTTAGTGTCCCTACCATCAAAATATATCTACAGAAAAAACTCCTGCTTCAACATTATGCCATTGTCGATTCCAGAATATTGTATGTGCAGTTAAAAATATTTGTGGTTTGATTTTAACAATGCTTGTAGTTAAAGAATGACCGCGGAATGACCGTTAGTTGAACGTTTTTGCTCGTTTGGTTCAACCAAATAACTATTTTGTCCTGAACACTAAACGATCTTGGATCAATGGTTAGTTCTTCTTTGGTTAATCCAGGTAACTTGTTTTATGATATACTATTGTATATCTTTGTTTGACGTGTTTCATACTGTTATTGTATAATGAAATAAAAGAGATATTATTATTTTTTTTTTAGCTTTGTCACACGACCCCGGTTTGAGGCCGTGATGGCATTGGCAGGTGACGCAGCTCGCGAATACGTCACCGTCCAGATCTTATGCCTTCACTTCTTCTTACGAAGATCAGGATCTAAAAATCGCCTGCTTTTGGATGTTGCAGATAATTGGGTGGATATGCTCTGATTACAGAATTTTAATTTTCATTAGATGCTTCTCGAGCGAAGACAATATGCCCCCCATGCATCCAACTATTATGGGTATAAATATTATGCTGTACTCGTGGTATGTTAGTCTCAACTGGAATAGGAGATCTCGATACTTCGCTATTTTTTCTTCTTCTTTCACGGCGATTCGAACCTCACTCGGACACGACATTTCGATCATATCTCGGCGTTCGAAGTCCAAAACGACAATATCTGGCTTATTTGTCGTTATTTGGGCCGTGGAGTGAAAGGAGAAATTCTAAAATATTTTACATTTTTCACTTGATGTCACCGTGTACATTGCCTTGTTTTGGTATGGTGGCGTCAGTTGTTCGTCCACTTGATACAGGTATCTTAATTGGCAATATAATACCTTTAAGGCCATATCGTGCCAGGAAATGTATAAGGTTGGGGCGTATTTGGAACAGGCGGACAGCAAATGCATGACGGTTTCTTCTGATGTTTTGCACGCTCGACATTTGGTGTTTGTTACGTTCATTTTCAAGATGTTTTTTTGATATGCGAGTGTGTGGAATACACCGTCATGGATTGCGATAATGTAACCCTCTGTCTCTGATCTTAAGGAGGAAGATTTCAATAACGCGAAGGACATGGGTTTTGATAGATGATGGTCTTCTATATGTGTAAAGTACTGGCCATGGAGGGGTTTCTGTGTGTGTTCACTTGCCAATTGTGTCTGTTGTTTAGATTTTATTAATTTCGCTGTAATGTCTCACTTTGGGTTATTAGTTATCTGCCGGTTTGTAGGGTTCCTAGAGAGATCGATATTCATTTCTAATTCATGGCATATTATTATTATTATTATTATTAATAATAATTGCCCATGTTTAATTAAACTAAATCGATTTGATCTAATCAACTACTAGCTTCGCTTAATTGAACAATCTTTGAGTTGTTCACTCGAACATAAACCGGTTCCCATTTGACATTTTATTATTTGCTGCTGTAAACAGAGTGCATGTATTGAATCAACAAAAAAAGAATCAAGTACGAATTTTGTTAAAATAACCAAAAAAATGTGTTCCGCCGTATACAAACGAGAAGATGTGTTAATGTAACAAACATTTTGTTTTTCTCAGTGTAGTTTTCGCTTTTGTTTTAACTTAAGGGGTTATAAACATATTTGAGGCTGAAGGCTTAACAAATTTGACACTAGCATCAACTATCACTCTATCTTCTGAACAATTTTATAGATTTAACTGATTCTGTATCTTAGTATTAAGACAGTTACCAATTATATGGAGATAAAAACTGAGCATTCTGTATAGAGGTGCCATCAAAAACCGCCATCATTGTGTTTATTCCACAACAATTATACATTTCAGTCATTCGAAATGACATCAAACTTTAATAAAACGTTTCCGCTCTCAATCTTCCCGATTCCCGCGTCGAACTTACTAGTTTTCCCGACTCGTATTTTCCGATTTGCCAGACAAACATTCGCTTCCCGAAATCGCTTCGTCGCAGTGGGCGGGTGGCTGTTTTTGCGCGACGCTAAACTGCACCGGGCATCAATACGGCAGCGCCTCCGCACCGCAAAGCGAAATTAAACCGCGCGCCCGTATTAATTTAGCCCCGCCGAAACGGGGCCGCTCTATTATCATTTTATTATGATTAAAAAATTTCCGAGCGCTCGGTAATGGCGGGGCGGTGAATTTTTAAATTGACGCACGTGTTCGCGGTCGCCGCGCTTAATTAAAGGCGTACCGTCGACCCACGCCGCTCCCCTGTGCGGCGGTCGCCATTAGAAAGAGTCGCGGTTCGCGCGGATATATGAACGTAATTACTGTTTCAAGATGTTTGCTCTTTAACGCGAAGGAATAATAATCATAATGGGGGCGGCAGTCGGGAGGTATAGAGGTAGAAAATGGGTGCTTATTTATTCTCTACCCGTTTGCGGTCGCGTTTACGTGCGAACGCCTCGTAAGCGGTGTGGTTTATGGTTTTACTTGAAAGGAATGTTCGCCGTTTAAGTTCGAGGGAGAAATATGAATTCGTGTTCGTTAACTGCATTTTCAAACGCTCACCAGTTATTTATTTCAAATATAACTTATTGCGTGTGATGGATCACTAGATTCTTGATTAACCTACTACAAAGTCCTTTGTCTTCCATTTCGAGTAATTATCTGCATGGGTACATCTTTAGCTCCCTCTAAGGTCTGTTCACACACATCAGTCACGTGCCTCTGTCCCGTCAGTTTCGAGAAGTATCAGTCACAAAAATATGATTTCTTCAAAATTAAACGCCAGTTTCTACACCCAGATATAAGGCCTGAGTGCTTGTGTGTGACGTCACCGATGTCAGATATTGGTAAATAAATCACTCGCTTGCTTTACCACGCTTTTTAGTCTGAGGTATAATTTATTTGTTACTACTATAAAGGGCTTCCGGTTTAAAGAATGAAAGCACAGTTCTTTTAGAAGATGACTACAAACGTTCCAATAATTGCGTACTGTTTTAAGACAATTCTCTTTGTTCACGAATGTAAAGTTAAATTATATGTACTGGTATAGTTATAAAGGCGCTGCTACGGACAGATAAAATACATGCGCACAATCAGCTACGTTTGTAAAATATATACGCCATACGCACTTGTACTTTTGTAGCTAAAATAACACCTTTTTTAAGAAGGGAGACGTTTCTGACATACTCGGTTATAGACCCATACATACATTGTACAATCGAGGAATTTTGGAGGACCGTAGAGACCGAACCAGAGGGTCTAGGTAGTTGATATTTTCAGGGTGTACTGAGCATATATAGCTAACTATATCTGCAAAATTTCACGCGATTCGGCTGTCCAGAACTGTCGCAAAAAAATTAAAGTTGAGCGACAATCTAGGAAATTTGAAGTACAATCGAAGAATTTTGGACGAGTGCAGAGACCGAACCAGAGGGTATAGGCAGTTGACATTTTCAGGGTGTACTAAGCATATATAGCTAACTATATCTGCAAAATTTCACGCGATTCGGCTGTCTAGAACTGTCGCAAAAAAATTAAAGTTGAGCGACAATCTAGAAAATTACAATCGAGTACAATCGAGGAATTTGTAACTTTGGTAAGGTTTTTGAGTCTGTCTTACATGATCAACTATCTTTTATGGTTAAACCATTTCTGTCTGTTCATCGACATGTTTTCATATCAAGACATTCTTCACTAACCAACTTGGCTGAGGTTACTTAATTTATTAGTAAGTCACTTGAACATCGTCAGTAGGTTGATGTAGTGTATACTGATTTTACGAAGGCCTTCGACACTATCGACCACACATTACTGTTTCAAAATTATCCAACCTTGGTTTTACGCCTCCGGTGACCGACTTATTCTCATCTTACCTATGCAATCGCAATTGCTACTTCTCTTATACCGGTTTCAGTTCTGATTCATTTGTAGCGTGTTCTGGTGTTTCGCAAGGGTCTTTCGCAAGATCCCCTATTTTTTAACATTTACTTGAATGATCTGCTATCTGGACTGAAACGTAGAGTTGTAGCTTACGCAGACGACCTAGAAATTTATTCTAAGATATTGCGTTGTACTTTAGAGCAACATCCACATTATAAATTCCTAGTGTGACGATAATGGGGTCCATCTAAATACAGACAAATGCGCTGTTATATCTTATACTAAATTTAACACTGTCGTATCGTATTCCTATTCTCTTAATCAAAAACCAATCTCTAGACAGTCAAGTATCCAAGATCTGGGAGTACTTTCAATTGTCGTTTAGTGATCATATAACTGAAATTGCTAATACTTCTTCTGAGGTTTTAGGGTTTTTAGTACGTTCTTGCAAATCATTTTCTGATCTTAACGTTATGAAGTTGGAGTACGCTTCAATTATTTGGTATCCTTATTACCACTATCAGCAGCTTGCCTTAGAGAGAATTCAAAAAAGACTTTGAAGTTCCTGGCATACAGGATTGACCAGATTTATCCACCACGTGGCACAAATTATGAGGCTTTACTAACTAGACAGAATTTTGATTCTCTACAAAGCCGAAGAGCTGCTTCCAGTGGCAGATTTTTTGTTAACCTGGTAGTAAATAGAGTGGATAGTGGTGGAAAAATACAAGTTTAATGGTTGAGCAACACGCAAGACATCTCGGAGATTCAATACCCTCGATGTTCTAAATAATAAAAAAAATACATTCTGAAGCAAGAATCCCTATTGAGATTCGTACCTAGATCTTTCTGTATACCTTACACTAATGTTGGCTGTTATTGACACTCTAGTAGGCGCAAAATTGTGTTAACTCGTCAACCCGAGATATGAAGGCAATACATGTTTATCAAGTCGTGGGATATAAGATATCAAGAATTTATTGTTTCGTGTTTTTTCATAGAAATACTACCACTAGATCTACGAACTTGCGAAGCTTCATTTAATTCCGAGATTTCTGGATTGGGTGCCAATCTTCTTGTTAGGTAAACCGTCAAAAGCACCCGAATACGGTTGTTATAGACAGCGTCGACCATAAAATACTACAACAACAACAACAGAACTAAGTTTACTAAAATCATACTTGACGGATCGCAAACAATGTGTACAATTGAACATCAATAATGAATTAGTGCAATCAAATTGGCTGACCACAGACAGAAAGGGGTGTACCACAAAGTTCAATATTGGGAGCATTTTTGTTTATACTATAGACGAATGACTTACCTGATACAACAACACATTTTGAAAATATGTACGCCGACGATACTTCAGTGATAATAACGGAATACACCAACAAGCTGGAAGAAGAAATTATCAACTCTGTTCCTACAATGGATAAATGGTTCAAGAAAAACAAGCTATCACTAAACGTAAACAAAACAAACATCATAAAATTCTCTTTAAGAAAAAATGAATAACATGAACTAATGTGTAATAATTAGCTACGATCAAGAACAACTAACATCAGTAAATAACGTTAAGTTCTTAGGAGTTCAGTTCAATTCAACTGATGTAGATAGAATCTTCAAGTTGCAAAAGCGCGTCCAAGACGTGTCTTCAAACTAGAACGTAGGGAAACTTGTAGAGAAACATTTAAAGTATGCGACATACATACTTTACCAGAACTATACATCTACGAATGCGGGTGTTTCGTGAAAAAACATTACAGTGAATTGATAGGACAACATGAGACTAACCACAACTACAATAAGCGAGAGTGCAAAAAGACCACATTACGTGTTCCGCAAACGACTTATGCACAAATACATAAAGGTGTAGTAACGCAAGTTCTCAAAATTTACGATAAAGTTCCTGGAGAGTTTAGAGGCGATAATATAAAAGTTTGTAAATACAAACTAAAACAGCTACTAATTACAAAATGTTTATATGATGTTCAGGATTTTTTTGCGCAATAATGTATAAGAACTCTTTTTGTTACTGAAATTGTCAATTGTTACTGCGTTTGCATACTATCATGTGTTTATTTTTTTTTACGTGTTTCATACTGTTCTGTTGGTTTTATGGTTATTATGGTTGATAAATGGGGTTATTATTATTAAGAAAAGATTTGAACCGTTCTAAAGTTAGTCTAAACATAAACACACTGTTCGGATTACTCCTCCTGCACAAGTATTAATTAATTCGGAACCACACGTGTGGATGTTACCGATTTCATTAGTTCTAAATTTAGAACTAATGAAATCGGTAACATCCACAAGCGAGTTAGATGCTTATGAATCGGTTTATATTAAAAAGAACATTAACCTCTTGAATCGTGAGGAAGCGCCGCTATATTTCTCAACACTTCTTGATTTATTGTGAAACGGTTACAAAACATGCTTTGAAGACGGCGTCGGTCTCTTTGTCAACAGTGTTTCATTTATTTTTAACTGTTAAAAAACGTGCCTTTGAGAGCACGCCGCGGTCTTCTTCTTGGAATTGTACCGGCAGGGCAAAGTGGTGAAATATGTTGCATGCGTGTTTGTTGGGTAGGTGTGTAGAGGGAGTGAAGCGGAGAGGGGAAGGTAGTACGTGTGTATAATGTAAGCGCTCTTCGAAAGCCATTCGGTGCCGGACTTGATAATGGGAATCCACGTATTCCCGAAACACGTGTGGTCCCGAATTAATCATTACTTGTGCGGGAGGAGTAATCCGAACAGTGTGTTGATCGTGCTGCCCCACAGTCCTTGCTATCTTTACTAAAGTTAGTCTCTTTATTTTTTCATAAAACCAAGAACAAATAAGAAATGCCACGTCAGCAAATTATATTATCTAATACCCATATGCATGCACGTATACTTTCCTAAATTATATATTCTCTTGCACTTAAATTAAATAATTCCATAATTGCATTCGGTATGTGTGTTACACGACCTGAGCGCCGTGGTAAATTTTAATTACCGCGGAACAATTTCCTCGGGCGAATAGCGGCCCGGGAGTAGATAGTTCGAGTTCTCCACTCTACGTGCACTTTATGCGTCTGGTTTCCTCTTTTCCCAATAGGAACTCCATCGTCTCCACCCTGAGAGTGTCGTAAGTTATATGCTACGCGCGCCTGCCTATGTTCCGTACGATTCACCGCGCGAAAATAGCCGCATATTTCATCGGTTACCACCGTGAACGCGTAGCGTTTGCAAAAGCGTATATGTACTCGATTTCGTATCGATATCGCGGCAACTGGCAGTTAGAATGGTCAGCGACGCTGGTTATTATTCCAACGTTATTTCTTTCATTGCCTTTTTGATTATTGTTGTAACAGTTACAAGATGGCTTAAGTGCATTTTATTTGTAGGTTTACGGCAACGCTGTATTAACAATTTTAACAACGGAATAATATTTTCTTTAAAAAAATATATATAGGGCGTTCCAACACTTGACTTTGGACACGTTGTATATTGCGAAATTCTAATTTCTTAACGAATTATAAATAATTTGAATTTTACTTCTTCTTTATGTCAAGTTGACACAAGCCGGGCAACTTCTGAATGACAATTATTTGACAATTGGTAAATTAATTATAGGTAACTTGATTTAATAAAAAAAATAATGTAAACACGTTGAATATCATAATGTAATGGAACGGTAAAATTCAAAATATTTTTTATTTAAATAAAATAGAAAGTAAGGGTAGTGCAGTTTTGGAAAGTTTATATTGATGTGGTTAAATTATCCTTTATTATTGTAA
>JARFOC010078185.1:0-15130 GCA_031763485.1 Osmoderma eremita
TAATACTTGTGCGGGAGGAGTAATCCGAACAGTGTGTTTATTGTGCTGCCCCACAGTCCTTGCTATCTTTAATGATTTTGTAGTTTTTTTTGAATTCTTTTCTTACGTAAAGGTATACTTGTGATGCATTGTTGTTTTCAGAAAAAAAATCTCCATCAGAATCATAAAAAAAGTATAGTATAACTTGGCTCGAAAACCTTTAAAACGCTTAAGGGTTATAAATAATTTTATCAGCTTATTTTATAACCTAATACATCCAGTCATTTAATTTTCCGTTTCCAATATTAAAATCGGCCTATAAACAAAGGCGACACGGACTCGCCTCTTTTTTATAAGACAGCCTTGTATATGTAAAGAGATTTAGGAATGATGGGCCTTTTCTCTATTACTTAACAATGCACCTTAATAACTTACCATTTGATAATACGTATAAACTTGGAAAGCTTGGAAAGTGAAGAAAAAAAGAAACGATATTTGTGTATTGATACATGGATCGATTGAAATATTTGATTATTCGATTTGCTTGCAATTCTAAGTTACTTACTTGTGTAAGGTGAAAACCAGAACTGTTTCGAGTAACGTTTACGACTGGGTATCCAGGCTGTTCGGTCCAAGTCCTCATAATATCGTGGAGAGTCAGTCCTTCTGGTAGGTCGCCGTTTTCCAAGGAGTCCGATAACTGATCGTACAGATTGCTAGGTACGGTGTTGCTGTATGAACTGTAATTTAGTAAGTAGAAGTGAAGTCAGAGAAATGAGACAGGTACAAAAATAGAAATGACGTTATAGTAAAACCCATGTACGAGGTATGTCTATGTAATAACGAGACTATGATTCCACGTCGTAAGCCAAGCAATCAGAATCGTTTATAAGTGCATGTCCGTCGACCTTGCACATATCTGGAGTCAGAACTCGCATCACAGCAACGCTGTATGATGTTCAGTCGATCGTCTAGATATTTAGTTCATTGTATACGAGGCTTGTTCATATATGAAGGGAATTTTTTAGAAATAAATAAAAATTTGGGAACCACATATATTTTCTACATATTCTCTATACACCTTTGCCAATAAACTGGAGGATTCTTAATGTCCTTATTACAAAAAGCAATGGAGTGAGGATAAAGCCAGTTGCTTACGCATATCGCCCTCAAAATTCTACCTTCCTTTAGAATATGATAAGCGACAAGATTAGCCAGTAGAGCGAATATATAAGCGTATTCTAATAGGGGTTGGTTGTGTTAACGTGGGGATATGTGGCTTGGAATTGTCTAGACGCTGGAACATACAATCGATTGCAATTCCGCTTCGTTGTGTTCGATATGCCGCCTTCACCATTTTTAAGAGTTAATCGGTATTAACCGTGCGTTATTTATGAGAATATGTATCAACAGGCACTGTGATTTTGGAATCCCGAAGAACGGACATAAAAAGTTTACCTGCTGGCAATGGAATTTTGGCCGATGTGTTAAATTTTGGACTTAATTGTAGTCACCACAAAATATCTCATCTTATGCCATTTAAAGACCTTAGCTCGCGACAGCGTTTCATTACCGAACTGGTTATGCAATCGCCGTATAATTTCAACATGCAATGCCACTAGGTACTTCTGCTTCACTCATGCTTAGGTACAATCATCTTACAGCTATTAATCGGACGTTGACAATGGGTGACGCCCAACTAAACTACAAAGTATATAGATTGGGTACTTTCCAGAATTAACCGGTAGACGTATCATTTCAAAATCCACCGCCCCAATTGTAAAGTAACCAAGAATTGATCGCTGTACTTTCTACTTAGATCATATATATTACATGATTGCAGCTATATTTCCCAAGTGTGTTTCCAACATATCATAGACATCAAGAAATGGCTGCATTTCTGTCTAACATACGGTTATTGGTATCTTCTTATTCGTACCTGACCACGCGTAAGCCACGGCATAAGAAACGCGGGAAATTTGAATTAAATTTGACATACATCAAAGATAATACATAACCTAATTTTTTAAAGTCCACACGATTACAGTAGTACGAGTTGAAATAATTAATTCCCGGGAGAAATTAATGTTGAAATTATTAAATATAAATAATAACAGAGTAGCGTGAACAATTAGGTAAGATGTCACTATATTATTAATTTCATATCGGTTGTTAATAGCAATTAAGTTTTAGATTACGCCAATATGTCAAATCGAAGTTTGGCAAATGCAGAACCGAGTTCTACTTGTTTGAGGGAAAGTGTAGACTTGCGTGCACCTATTATGGAAGTTGAAGAGATAAATTATTCATCGGTACAAGTTTATATTTCGGCACAGATCACATCATAGCCGATCCGGATTTTCTCAGATTTTCTTTTCAAGAAGAAAAGTCATATGAATAAATAATCATCGGTATCAGCATGTTCCAGGATATTCAGAACAACATAGACAGTAGGATAACCCTTTCAAAGTGGATAACCAAACTGAACCACTGCTACCAACCAATAAAAGAAACAGCAAAGGTAGTACCAAGTTAAGTAGAAAAGAATGTAGTAAAAAATGCAACAGATGGAGGATACAAAACACTCTAAAGGAAACAAAAGTATACAGGCAAGGCGATCCAAGGAGATTATTGCCATTTGAAGCTTGTAGTAATAATTGCCAAAAGTAAATTTCCAGATGATAACATATTATTAATGAATTTTGAATCTTTAACAGGCAGGCGCAGTATGTTGGTGATTTACTTGTGATTAAAGTCAAGAAAACAATTTCCGTTTATAAAAATGATAGCTGTAGATGTAGACATGTTATGGCCAATTAAAATTTTCAACTGAAGTGAATGGATGTTAAACTAAAGTTGATATTAAAGAATCCGGTACAAAAATACCTTAGCTCAGGATGTACCTTTTTAAATCATACATTTAGGAAGAATAGGAAAAGCAAATAAGCTACGACTGGTAAATGCTTACAAGCGCAAATTTCCCATATCAGTTTTCAAATTTTCAAAGCGGCCTGCATATTTTCATAAGAATAATGACAAATTTAGAAATTTCTGATGTTTATCCTTTAATGAAGAACACGAAGAAAGTTTAGCATTACTGTGAGAATAAGAATATCGGCTGTTATTGAAATACGTATAGTTTGTGAAATGTGTTTTAAGTTTTTGTTGAGGGTAGCAAGAGAAAAGTTAAAATTACTAGTTTTTCAACTTTTGCCTAAAGATTTGTCATGTTAACTCAATTTTTAATTTTATATTCAGAACAAAAAGTAATATTTGCAGTTCTGTTTTTATGTTAATTTGTTTGTTACTGTTTGTATGTTTCTGTTTATATAGACGGAGTTAAGTCATTTTTGTAGATAAGGCAAAGAGGGTTAGGTTCATTAAAAAGTAAAAAAAAACTTAAAATATAAATAAGGTGATTTCTTCTGCATGTTACAACCATTGGCTTAACACACGTTGTGCAATAGAAGCAATACAATAATATTTGGTAGAAGACATACAAATTCATGGGTATGTTCAAAATTCTGACTTAACTGCCTTAACAATCGCATCTGACGATATATTTAAAATCTTACGAAAAGTGTACTTCCTTTTAATTCGTTTATATAAAACATAAATAACAATAAAACACAATTCCCTCACAACACAGAAGAGATAAATAACTGACTCATATACATTTATAGACAACAGCTGACATTGACAGTAACGACAATCAGTCTAATCAATTGTGAAATCGCATACGTTGCATAATAAATCGCACGGATTGCACATGCGTTTCCGTTTCTGGTTACAGGAGTGGTCAGATAAGGGATAGCTATACATGTAATGTTCATAAGCAAGAAAGTAACAGCTCGAAAATCATAGGTTGTACATGTTAGAAACAGTAACGTATGTAGTCTGATATGGTGATTACCCATGTAATATATATGATCTAAGACGCTCACCGAACAATCAGTGACGGCTATAAGCTAGATGTACTTACTGATTGGTCAAATATTGACGTATTCCGTTTTGGTACTTATCCTGACCCATGAAGTTTATCATCATTCTAATAACGGAAGCGCCTTTGTTGTAGGAAGTCGACGCGAATTTGTTTGAAATGGACCCCGGTGTTGAAGCATCTGAGTTCAGAGAGGCGGAACTTTCCAAACCATCCGCACCGAATATCACCTGTAGTTGCTCCGTTACGAACTGTTTCTCCAATTGCCAATTGATTTCTATCTATTTATGAGGGAAGTAAGTTAAAGGATAATTTAAATATCACAAAGTTAATTTCTTAATATATTTAAAGAAATTAAACAAGTATTTTCATTTCAGCACCTTTCATTCTCAGACGGCTCTGAGATAGATTGTGAAAAATGTAATGTAAAATATATTGGGCAAACCAGGCGACCAATTTTAACACGTTTTAAAGAACACATTGCTCATTTTAGAGATGATGGACCAGATAAGTCTAGTATTGCCCAGCATATTACAGAAACGGATCACGGCATGTCAACACACAATTTTAGGTTAGTGAAACAACTCCTTAGAGAATTAGATAGTTACGAGAGTAATTACATTCATAAGATTAAAGACAACTTATGAATTCTGACAAAGGATGGCAACTTAGTTGCCGAAATACATATCTGGAGTTCTTCAATCATTTTAGACAGACAATTTTAGGTTAGTGAAACAACTCCATAACCTTAGAGAATTCGATAGTTACGAGAGTAATTACATTCATAAGATTAAAGACAAACTTATGAATTCTGACAAAGGATGGCAACTTAGTTGCCGAAATACATATCTGCAGTTCTTCAATCATCAAGGTGGTAAGCGTATTTTTATTTTTACAAGACAACACAATATTGGCATACTTTCGAACAGATAAAGTCATGGATTATCTTTTAAATTAATCATATTTTAAGAACATTATGGAGGTATTCAGAATGATGACATCACATGGCGAAAATGGTGCCGCCATCTCGTGTCACATTGCTGGAATTATTACTTCGGTTATTGCTGCTATCTTTGTCGTGCACCTCGAATACACAATATACCTGGAATTCCAAATACCACGAAATGATTTAGTAAATTGGGTTCGAAAGTACGTGGGCTACCATTGACAACCAAGTCACGAATGGGGAATTCGGGATTTGTCATCTAAGGAGTGCCTTTGACGATAAATACGTTATAATGGCTTTTCTTTTAAAAAAGTTGAACTAATTTATATTCAAACGGATTATCTAATCTGCCTAACGTCAAAACCTACCTGAGCAGTTAGAAAGAATTGGTAATAGCGTGCGAAACCTTCGTTCAGCCACGTGTACGACCACCAGTCCATCGTCACTAAGTTTCCAAACCACATATGGGCGAATTCGTGGGATATCACATTTGCTACACGTTGTTTGTAGAGAGCACTTGATTCAGTTTCGTCCCAGAGAAGTGCTGTTTCCCTGAAAATATACAAGAAATCGCACTGTAATCTAAAAATTAAGTATCTCACAATCAGTAAAGGTCCTCGCGAACCCTTCAAATACATGACAATTACGTTAGTCCATAACGTCGCTAAAGAAATAATAGGAGAAATATAAAGTGCCTGCATATGATTTGACTAACCTTCTGAAATCTAAAACATTGACGAGATTGTCAAAATGCAAGTTTGTCGGTTATCTACCGTATTGTTACGTACGGCTGTTAAACATAGAAGACGACAAAACAAATGGGGAACAGTTTGGATGGTATGGACGAAAATCTCTTTAAAACATCTTTGGACCATACAAAGACCTGAATATACAGCCTAATACCGCTTCAGGACAAATATAAAAAGCTAAACAACTAAGAGCGACATTGTCCAAGGAATTAAATTTCAATGTCCAAGATGGACCAGTCACGTTTGCAGACTTAAGGATAAACGATTTCACAATAAATCAATTAATTCGGGACACGTATTTTGGAAATACTTGGGTTCCAATTGCCAACCGCAGGGCCGCATAAATATTTCCAAACGTCGTCCTCAATTCTCCGTTACTATCCATCAAACTCGGAAAATCGGTTGGTTCATCTTCTCGATTAAAAAGGTTTTATTCTTTTTAATATATTCGTGGGCATCTAATTGTCCCGTCGACGTTACCAATTTTATTAATTTCAAATGATTAACATTTATATTATATCCCGATTTATTGGTTGTGGGTTGCAACACTAGACGAATCTGCTCTTCGGTATCGATAATGAGCGACATGTTCTTTGAGCCTAGTTTCTATTCATAAGTGTTGTCCATATTGAATCTTCTTAAGGATGCGATTACAGATTTGTATTATTTTTCATGTATTTTAAGTCTCACTGGTGCAGGATGAAAAATGCTTTCGGAAATATTTAATTGTAAGTTCAATCGGTTATACGGTTAGCTAGAAATGAGAATCCACGTATTTCTGAATTAGTCACTTTATTGTTTGATGATAATCGTTAATCGCTCTATTACCATCCGGTAACAATCGGTTAGTCGCGAAAAACTGTCCTTGGAGTTACTCTGAGTTTACATTAACTTGTCATGACTTTAATGCGCTTGTACATATATATATATACCTGTAAGTAACTAAGCCCCAGTTTTCCATGGCCCCGGCGGAAAAATCCGGTATTGCCACCTGGTCCATTTTCTCGACATTCTGCATCTCATAATATTCGATCCCTGTCAGATCGACTAGTTTCTCTAAAGCCTTTGGGCCAAACTCGTAAGCATACTTTGCTGTGGAATTGGCACTTGCTCTGCACCAAACATTATATTGCTCCTCGATTGAACCATAAGGCGTGAATTTAGACACGATAAAGGCCAGCAGGTAAGTGGACATCGGTGGGGTCTCATTAAATTGATCTATGTTGCCACTAAAATATAATATATATTAGATTAGTAACCGCTTAAAGATAGTTTTTAATTTTTAATGATAATTGTCCAAGAGAAATTAATCCAATTATCAAATGATAGATATACAGGGCTTTTATTGAATATTACAACGTGACCCACTGAGTTGCATAAGTACTAATGCTAGCAACTAACTAAAAACCCTAAATTAGTTTTATATTTGTACAGGTTATAATTGCTTAGACGATTACCATAAGAGGTTATGTTCTTTTCCTTTTTTCCCTTAATTGTACATATGTTATATTTTATCAATAAGTGTCAAACTATCTATCTATTCTTAAAATCATTTACAAATTTGTTTTAAATAATAGGTGTTGTATACGAAATCTGTGGGTTGTAATATTAAGTAAAAGCTCCTTATACACAATGTGCTATCATCTCTCTTTCGTTGAGTCAAGAACTCAACTACATCAATGTTACATCAGAGTGTACTTTTGAGATATTGTACTTACGCTGTTACGGCATTGGTGTTCCCTAAAGAATTGTAACCTGCCGGTCTAGTAATGGAGACTGTGAAAGTTGCTTTGAAATTCGGCTCGTCAAAACACGGAAAAGCTCGTCTGGCATGAGTAGGTTGAAACTGTGTCGTTGCTATATATCTACAGAAGATTTTTATTTGTTACATCGGTAAGTCAATATATTGAATGAAAGCAGGTGAACACCCTGCTTGTAACATAAAAAATTAGGAATTTGTGAGGTAAACTGAATTGGTAATGTGAAGTCCCTTATGCACAATTCGTGTTCGTAACAAATTTTTGCTATTTTTGGTCAAAATCAATACAATGTTCGATTGACCCAAGATCTGAAGCCAACGGGTTGCAGCAACCGGCGGATGTTTGCCAATTGGAAAATCATATTTAGCGGCAAAGTCCACTACGGTGGATACGTTTGGAGACGAGAGAGATAATGGTGAAGCTTATTCATTTTGTACGTGAACCTGGACTTTATATTTTTTAAAAGGTGAATGGGAAAACGGTTGGCGTGAATGGTGAATGTATTAGTCAGATGTTGACCGACATTCTGACGTCTGCTAGAAGATATGTACCTCAACCATATGCCTTTTTCGCGCGCGATACTTACCACATTGTACAAACTGTAAGTTTATTGTACCGAAAATTTTCTGGGGATGTAATTTCCCGAAATCGTGATATGATAGCGCAATTTAACACCATTAGACTTTTGGAGTTTTCTTAAAGATAAAGTGTATGCAAAGAATTCCCAGATGATTGGCGAAAAATTATTTGTAGAGTTATTAGGTTCGTTCGTTTTGGCACACTGAGTCATGACGCGAGAATCCAGCTGCATAACGCTGCGTTAAGTTTTTAAACGCAAGCAGTAGCCGTAGAACGATTTTATGATGCCGGTTTCAAGCAACAGGAGTACCTGTTCGTATTGTCTTGACGCAAGAATTACCATTTAACTTAACAAGGAGTTTTACATATCTTAAGGTTGGCTATACATACACCGCGATTAACAGTTTGGTCATTGCATTTGACCACTCAGTTCATAACATTATGGCCAAAACGAAGGAACCTATTGACGAAGATGACCTAAATATGTGCAACAAAGTAATCAAACATTAAAAGAAAAGAGTTGCCAGAAGAAGTCAGGATATGGGATATGGGGTTTCACGCATAAATTTAGAGTCTATATCTTCTGTTTAGTAGATTGGTGAGTTTCTAAGAATGAAGTATTTTATTCAGAAATAAAATGAGCAAGTTCATGCTACTGCGACGCGCGAGAATGTGTAAAGCCCGTTTGATACGACGCTAGATATCATCGACTTTTTTATTCTAGAAACTAGACTTATTACTATACTTGAAGATTGAAATGAACCTGGAGTTTCCAATTAGTGCATTGTGGTTAATTTCATCTTTACATCACTGCCCACTGCATTCTTGCATCTTTTGGATTTAGGTTATGTTTATGTTGTATGTGTCATTACCAGGGTGTAAACCAGGGGTTACTCGACCAATAGAGGGCTCTGAGTGTAAAATTGTAGAACTCTACATAGACTATTTTAAATTTATTGTCGCTCAACTTTAATTTTTTACACTTGTGGACAGACAGAATCGCGTGAAACTTTGCAGGCATAGTTAGCTGTCTATGCTCAGCACACGCTGAAAATGTCCATTGTGCACACCCTCTGGTTCGGTCTCTACGCTCCTCCAAAATTCCTCGGTTGCACTTCAAATTTCCTATATTGTCGCTCAACTTTAATTTTTTGCGACACTTGTGGACAGCAGAATCACGTGAAACTTTGCAGACATAGTTAGCTATCTATGCTCAGCACACGCTGAAAATTTCAACTGTGCACATCCTCTGGTTCTGTCTCTACGCTCCTCCAAAATTCCTCGATTGCACTTCAAATTTCCTATATTGTCGCTCAACTTTAAGTTTTTTGCGACACTTGTGGACAGCATAATCGCGTGAAACTTTGCAGGCATAGTTAGCTATCTATGCTCAGCCAGTGTGTATATAATGAAAATACAGCAATTAATAAAGATATTGCAGATAGTAAATATTGCACAAAAATTCTTCACATAAGATCGTAAAAAAAGCTGAAAAAGGGAATATTGAGTAGAAAATGATTATTGCGGCGGGAATAAAACTTGTTGGGAGTGTGTTCATTTGTACATAGATAATTGTTGAATGAAGATATTTAATCATTTGGGATTGATAGATGTACATTTCAACAAGTTTCTTTATTTCATAAGTAGTAAACTTTCTAAACAGGATACTAACATGCGTAGAGCCATTTTTGCTAGAGATAAATTAAGCGTCACCCTAGGATTTCTTGCAACAGGAGAAATATTTGTAAATCTGTCATGCAACACAATATTTTTTGTGATTGCAATGTTAGGTTATGTGTCTTTTAATTTGGGTTGGCAGTACATTTCACGCACGCGCATTGCATTTCTAGTAGGGAATATAAGAATAGGATCAAATCTATGAAGTAAACTATCTCGACACTCTAGTATAGTATCAAGTATATGATTGGATATAGTATGAAAAGTGGACAAATCGAACATCGGCTCAAACGGGCTTAACACATTTATCCAACAACTGCCAATATTTCAAATATTAATCGCATTTAGAATCAAATAAATTATATATTATTACACTTTGTTACGTAAGGATCTAGTAAAAAAATTTCTAGCGAATATGTAAAAATATTCTGTGAATGTTGGGGACTTTTCTTTTAATAACTCGAATGAAACGTATCAAAATTAGAGAACAAAAATAACAATAGAACTGCAAGGTATACAACTTAGAATTGTAACTGGTAAGTGAATTAACTAATGGCTCTTATAAAATCTTCTGTTACATGAGATATTTACACTAGTATTTAGTTGATTAAAAAAACAGATCTAGATCATTGAGTCTATTCCTTTAAAATGTAATAATCATACTCGGGAAATATTAGGATTTGCTTAAAAACATTGTTAGAACTACATTAAGATTGATATACTACAAATTCCCTAATTTAGTTGCGCAATGTCGTTTCAATAACCAAATAGATCATAATGAATATCTGATTTTGAGTATGAAGTATATTAAATAATTGTATTTAAAAAGAAAGTTACGTTAGGTATTACAAATAAATAAAATGTATCTTAAATTTGCACCAATCGACATACAAGTAGGATTGTCAGAATAGGTACTTTTACGGTCCAGTCACACGCATCACTTCCCGAAGACAAAACAGCGGGAAAACGGTAGTTACGCTAAAATCAAATTCAGCGACATGAAGTGGTGTGTTGACCCTTAGTTTTATAAGTTCCCTGAGATACCTTTTTATATTTTATATGTACTTGTTATATGTTCCTTTTGTACCGAAACTTCCAGTATACATGAAACTATGTAAATCTATTAGGAAAACGTTGGAATTTATTACGAAAGTGTAGTAGAATTTGGTACCGAAATATTATTTGTACTGGCAAAACAGAGCTTTGAAGAACAAATTAGTAAAGAAAATTCAAAATTTCAACTTTGAATGTGAAAAAATTATTTTTTTCTAAAGATTAATTAAGACAAACAAAACAACATAACAATGGCAAACGTAGCTTCATAAGCAAAAAGTATTTTAATCAAAATTACACCTGATTACTGGGGGTTGATGTATATTTTACTGCAAATAGCTTGGCTATTGAAACTCACGGCTGTATGTGAATCTGAATGAGCTATTTTTGATGCGGTCTTTACTAGCGTATTTTAAAAGGTTTACTTACTCTTTATTGCCATCTTCGTCCAGGTAATAACTTAAATAAAATCCATACATATCTTCATGCAACACCGCTTCATAGTTTTCGAAATGCAGGTTATAATTACCAGCTGGTAGGGGATTCGCTGACGTTAAGTTTATTTGTTGATATTCATCATCATACGTAACCTCTAATGGGACTGGAGTCGCGTCGGTCTCATTTGTCCGTGTAACTGAACCTTCTGGATAGGTGATGTTGGCAGAATTTAAAATTATTACAGTTGTAGCTTCTGAAAGTTGCACTTCGATCGTAACTGTACCCTTGAATCTTTTCGTTGTATAGAAAGTGTTAGTTAACGTCAGATCTATTGTATAATGTGTAGGTAACACAGATGTTGGTAATCTGTGAGGATCGTCTTGCGCCAATCCGAGCATGTAAACCGAACTTAGAAGAAAAATTATTCTTATATCCATAATAAATCTGTAATAAATTTAAAAGAAAGTCAAAAAACTAATATTTATATGCTGTATTCAACACTAAAAAGTTGACGAAATTAGGCGAGAAACTTTAAAATCGCCCTTGATACTTTAAACTACATCCTACAAAATATCGATGCATTTCCAAATATGATATTCCAATGATTTAATAATGTAGCATTAATATAAGTGCAAACTGAGAAAACGATATGCATATACAGACTGTTTCCTAGGTATGTTCCAAAATTTGAGGATGTGACTTGCATTAATACTTTGAGAAAGACATGTTTCTATGGTATTACCAACAATAATAATTCTAATAACAGAAAGTACAGTTAAAAATATGAAGTAAACAGAAATAGTACTTAACTTCAAGCAGAATAAAAATAAACAAACAGAACAAAAATAAATTTTGTAATGTACTTAAAAAACAGCCTGTATATACAGGTGTCTTATATTTAAAAAAAAGACGAGTCCGTAGCGCCTTTATTTATAGGTCGATTTTAATACTTGAAAAGGAAAATTAAATGGCGGATGTAGGCTATAAAATGATCTGATAAAATTGTTTATAGCCCTTAAGCGTTTTAAGGTTTTAAGGGCATCTTTTTTTAAAATTAGACTATACTTTTTCTAATTCTGAAAACAACAATGTGTCACAAGTATACCTTTACATAAGAGAATTTTCGAAAAAAGTAAAAATAATTGTTTTGTTGTCACATAGATATCGCATAGGCCTTTGACAAGGTCTGGCATGGAGGGCCTTCAAGCTGAAGTATTTATTGCCACATACAGTTTGACAAACTCAAGTTTTTCTTAAGGTTTTTTCTTAAATATCAGGAAGAAAATACAACGCTATACCCGATAAAGTCTGGAATACTCCTAGATGGAGTAATTGGGCCGGTTTTGTGTTAAGTTTGCACCGCTGATATACCAACATCGCCAACAACCCTTACCATCATCTTTGCTGATGAAATAGCGTTATACGCTGCAATTGCATCAAATAATCTCCAGCAACCATCAGACAGTATATAGGTATGAGGTTCAATGAGAATAACTCCATTCATGTAACATACATTTTACATCAAGGCAAAAGGGTAATTCCTTTACACTTTTAATAATGAACAGCTGCCTCAAGGAGACAAGGTGGTTATCCATCTACATATGCACCTTCCTTGAAAAAAAGTACATATTTATGAAGAGAGACCTTGGCTTACAGTTTCCCGAACTATAGTAGCCTTTGAATCGGAGGTCTAAGCTTCTTAGGGAATTAAGTTATCCTAAAACCAGTTCCATGACGTCCAGTACTGACAGTTGCGCAAAGAGCCAAAGCATGGGAGTTCAAAGTACCTATCACCTTGAATCTCATCCAATTTCTCTAACTATGAACATGCTAGACAATAGTGTTTGCAAGTATGCAAGTAGTTAATCTCTGTTCGATTTTATATTGTTTTTTATTATATTATATCCTGCTATGGTAACCGTTTCATTAAAATGTACATGCTTGTTCTGTTATCTGTGGTGATAAGAAAAACTCCAATTACCTTATCTTCAAAAATGTCGTACCAAAATTAACAAATTAAGGTACTGAAAAATAAAAAAAATTGTAGATTACCGCGAAAAAATTAGAGGTTAATTGGTGACTTTCAAACGATTGTCAAAACCTCATAACATACAACAACAACATAATATGCACTCCAGGGACCGTTTTTTGCACTCAAAATAAAATGCCTATATTTTACTAAATTTGTTTACAACACTTCAAAATTTGTTTCCTATACATCTAAGGGGTATTGAGATCTAGATACTTGTTAATGTCACTGCGGCAAAATTTGCATTTCAACGCAAATATTTATCAAACCTGATAACAACGGCTCAAATATTAACGTTTTGTTGTGTACTTGGACGTAATAAATCATACAAATACCTTATGACAATAGCGACACGACTGATTTTTTTAAGTCTATCAGTATAGCGCAGATTTAGGATATCCTATATTAACCTAATAACCGAAAATAGTAGAACTGGCGGTATTACTAGGCTAATACACACATGCTGTTCTATTCTTGTCCTTTAATTAATTCAAACAATTCCGAAGTTTGCCTATCTATCTATCAAGGCTACTGATAAAGCGTGAAGCTTACATTGTCTGAGTGGATGATACATAAAATATTGTAACTATGGCGGAAGTATAAAAAATTGTTCTATGAATAGCAACAACGGTCAACAAAAACAGCAGGTTTTTAACAATAAGTAAATAACTAATCCAAATTAACTAATAAAAAAGATGTAAAAGATGTGTAAGTACTTAGGTTTAATTAATTTAAACAAAATGTTAATTTATGTTAAATTTTTGAAGGTTTTTTTACAAATCCAGTAAATTAATTTCTAGTCGGACTTTAACATATAGATAATTGGACCTTAAACAAATAAAAGAGACACAAGCTGGTAAACACAGAAATCTTCAAATCAGAAGACGCGAAATTGTTTAAAACCTCTCTGGAATTTCAAATACCAGAAGTCGTACTAGTACGATTATTACAACATTCATAATTTAATAATGAATTGGCAGTCACTGATTATTGTGATGTTTGCCTGTTATTCTTACCGGCATCGGTTAGTGAATTATCTTCGGCCTTGAGAAGTTAAGAACGGTGGGCGTAAGTCATAATTTGGTCGAAAGAAAGCTGAAAAGTACTCTGAACAGACTAGATGAAATTTTAGAGTTTTGACAATATCAAGTAATGTATGGGAAGTCCAGAAACACAAGAAGCCTAGGAATATTCCCCATTGCAGCGGTTGAGATTTGTGATAAGTTTATAGAAATATGGCAAATCAAGGTGATTCAAAATATTGAGTCACTAAAAGGCTCGAAATTGGAATTTATGGAGGACAATTACGTCTAACTTATAGGATATTGTGCAAAAATTATTGAGTCATGCATAGAAAGATCATTTTCAAAGAAATGGGATGTGAATGTGACCCATCGCATAAATGAAAGAAGGCAAGTAAATATCCAAGCGATGTTCCAAAGTGCAGTATGTATCGAGATTGGGCATTGAAGAATATGCCAATTACATAAGTCGTTAGTTCTACTCTTGTATGGGGTCAAATATCTTTTGTAATCTTCTCTTCATTGATAGGAAAGTGTAGCCAAAAATAGTTCGACTGCCCGCTTAGACAGATCCAAGGCTTTCCCTACGACACGACTGAAAATTTTCTCTTTAGATATACAGAGCAATTGTTTAGGCGTTCATTGCAGCAATGGATACCTTATAGTCTAGTGGCCTAGTAGGCGATACACAGTTCTGACTTAAATCATATTGAGCATTTATAAAGGATTTCATTTGTCAAAAGCTTTCCCAAATTTAAAAAAAGTTCGTATTAGAATAAAATAGCACGGTAGCCTTATTTGAACCAATGTGGGAATGGCATACGCTTTTTCTGATAATTAGCAACCGATAACAAATTAGAACACGACGATTTGGAGTATACGGCTCGTAAATTAACAGAAGAATATAGGAAATGGGGCCTAGATGTGAACATAAAGAAAACGAAGACAATGTGTATTG
>JARFOC010078204.1:0-15128 GCA_031763485.1 Osmoderma eremita
ACCCCTTTCATTGCTTTTGCTAGTATGGTGATTCCAGCAATAAACCATGCGCCGATAATGGCATTTTTATGGTTAATTGTTTTTGGCATTTTTGATGCTTCTTATAATACAAAGTTATTGAATGGAAATAGCATGCTATTCAAACATTTACGACGTAATTCACTAAATCGTACCTGTTTGAGCAGATAACTTTCTAATCGATTTACTAGTGCTTCCTTTCATGCGATTTTAGATATCAACAACATTGTCAGTTAAAACTATTGCCCTTCCCCAAGATTTGCTTTGCAAATACAGTGCTTTGTTTCAAATCGTTTCACCAACACAAACTTATGCTTAATGAATGTGTCATAATCAACTTCTTCATCTTCATCTTCATTTCACAGAATATAGTTCTAGCAACGAAACAGCCGATTTTTGATAGCAACAATGTTAAAATCATACCAACACAACCAAACAAAACATCACATTCAGCAAATGGATAGTAATGTCAAAGCTATTGACATTTTGTCCGAGTAGGATTCCTTCACTCAGAGCTTTGCCAGTTGCATAGGTAAGGTAAATCGTCAGCGCAGTTACTTGACATTTGTCATTTTGAGGTTCTATTTAGTATTGATAGTTCTCGTATATTTTTAACCATAACCTATATCTGTCAAATCATGGGATATGCTTTGCAATGCGTGACAACCATGTCATGAAAAGACGAAATGTCAAATGTCGGTTGTTTAATTGCGAGAGCTATATATTCACGAGCCATCTGGGTACGACATTAAAATAAAATCATCTTGTTCACTTGTAATTGGTATGATGTAACAACGAATAATCTTGCCTAAAATGTTATGGTTACAATTCCACCTTACTTCAACGTATTTAATAACTTACCAACAAATAAACAATTTTATATGCAAAGTGTTATGAAAAGAACAGCGAACGAAAAGGAGACGGAAGTATTACAAACAATAAACATGATATGAAACCTGATACAGCAGATACAGAAATTATTATTGCAATCACATACTGCAAATTAATGAAAACAACCTTAAAACAAAAAAAAACAAAATTAATGGGTCAGGTGGATCTCGGGAACTATTGCTCACACGGTATAAACAAATACGGGTATCGTATAGTTGGACTCGTATGCATGTACCTTCCATCATCCCATACAAAATCTTGGTCGTTGGTAATTAGTTAATACTATCAATTTTTAGTCAAGATATTTAATACGTTGTGTCAAATTTTATTATAAATACTATACCTTGGTTGGTTCCTTTGTTGAAGCGCAATTTCCTCAGTTGAATGAATGCAAGTCTACCTACTTGCAAAACCAGTTTCTTGAACATTTTGAACAATTTTATGTCATCAATAATTGTTTACTAATAAGTCAACAATATAACAATACAATATATCACATTTAGCTGTATAGGTATACGAAAAGTGGTTATTGAAAATATTTGGTAAATACTAACATATTGGAAATTACTAACCGTCTGCTTATTAACTAAGATATTAATCCCTCTGACAATTCAGGGAATTGCGATAGGACAAATTCAGAGTCAGTAAATATGTTCGCTGTTCAAGTTTAAATACGTGGACGAGATAGGTTGTGCATTTTTTGCTATTTCATGGAGCATGAATGTTAGGAGACAGTGTTATTGGTTGTAATTTTTGTTTGTTTGAAACATAAATTAATGGAAAGGTATTTTTATTTTAACCTTACTTCTGCATACATTATGCACACTTGATATCGATGTCAGCAGTGACAGACATATGTAGTTTTACTGTTTAAATAACAAAATACACAATCCATGCATATGTGCTTGATATTGTCTGGCGGTTTTGGGTCCTTTTCCCATTACATCCCCACTTGTGCTTGAGGCACTTATACCAGCTGAGGTTGAAGAGTGAATCGAAAAAATACTATGTAGTAGCTCTAATGATATACTATCGAAAAATCTTAAGGCCCGACAGATTTATCTCTAAACATTTACAAGAAAAAACACTTTAAATGTCGTGCACGGCAAAAAATCCTTGCGATATTACAGTACAATTGTCCCGTTTTCTTACAGTAGGTATAATGTATTCTAGGTTAATTAAGGGAAAATACTGTATTTATTGAAGCATTGCTGTAAACTTACAAATTTAAACGTAGTTTAACAAATTTGTATTCTACTCATACATCTTTGAATACTATTGACACTAACGACACTGTTTTAATGGTCGAGTGGGATGATGCGATCGTGTCTGAACATGATTTCAATTGGGCATTATTTTTGTTTTTAGTTGTCTTTGTGTTCCCAAGTGATACGTAAATTACGTTTGTATGTTAAAGCCGTAATATATTAGCTGTTATCCAACGATTAAGTTAAGGTGGGCGCTATGAACAACAAATTATTAATTTCAATACCTAATAATCCCAAATCACCCATCATCCCATGTGTTGTCTTCGTAAATACGCAAGTATGCAAATTTTCAAATCTGTAGGACATTCAGAAGTGTGTTAAAATTGTATTAGAAGATCGGTTTACATATAGGGCAGTTCACGTTGCCAAATCTATTTAGGTAATTAATTTTCCATACGTTGTCGCGCTGAACACGTTAATAAATTTTATTTTGCCAACTCATATTTATGAGTTGGCAGATTGACATTTGTCAATCTGTCAATTTATCATGGAAAGATTTGTATTTATTGGTTATGTTCAGTTATGTTCAGTTATGGTCTTACCTATATGTTGATAGAATACTGTCGATTATTATACCACAGGCATACCCAACCTTGAGTAAAACACAAGGAAACATGAAAATACACATAACACAAATAAATTATTTTACTCCCTATTATTGCTATTAATCACGTGTAATGTATTTATTTACAGAAAAACATATATGGATTTACACGTTATAAATTTACAAATATTTACACAAGTATGCGCACTACAAATCAAAAATCATTTCTATAATAAGTTTGTCAAATTAAGTAAAATCCGAAGACCATGAATATGATGATGATGATGAGGCCAATGTTAACTTAATAATAAATTCTTGGGTTTATCTTGCATCTCCTTCAATTTCCAAATTTCTTCTTCAACTAAAATTGATAAAATATAAGTAAAATGAAACCACTATGCTATATATTCGTGGCATTACTTTTCATAACATGTTTAATGTCATTTTCCAATTGTGTACTGGAATATTCTGGTACCCTTGCACAGGAATATCTTGAACTTTAAATCTCGTATTATTGTGCCTGATATATTCCTTGATCTGTGCCCACTCCAGTTAAATAGGATTCAAGGTGCAGTGGTACGGTGGTAATCTGAGGACGGTGTGTCCCTGTTGAGCGGTTCCTTCATTGAATACATATTTATTGGACTTGTTTTTTTGTTGTAATACTATTTCCGGCAAATCGAAGATAAATACGTAAGTACGTAATAGAAGACAAAAAAAAACTGGGAGAATACGAGTGACACAGAAGGATGAACCGAAATTGACAAATGACAGAAACAGTGAATACAAGCAGCCACCAAATAATATATGGCAACAATCCCCGTTATAGAAAAGGATAGCCTTATACAAATACTTATAAAATAAAAAAGGATGGATATCGTGCAGAAGAGCAATGCTTCCTTTCAAACGTGGGCTGAATACATACCCTTATACGCACAAGTTAAGTTAATATAAAGCTTTCAAATATTCCAACATTGCTGCTATAAAAAATGTCTAAATAATGTGTTTTATATTCAACGATTTCCATATTTCACTTTCTACAGAAATTAGCGTTTTCTGGAGGTTTAATTATCTTGAACACATTTTTATGGTGTATCCCAGTTATCCTAAAAAGTTAATTTCTGGAAAACTATGCGATTGATTGCAAAAGGTGATACACCGTTTTATGAAGAAAAAAGGTTTTGAATATAATAGGAAGCTCAGTTTTTCTGCGAACACGCTGTGTAGGTACATAATATAAGTATCCCATATTCCATACATAAACTGGCACAGCTCTTTAATATTTATTCTCAAGAGAAAACCGCGATTGTTATGTATATAACAATAAAAGTTTGTGTTAAAATAAATTTATGCATTAATTTCCAAATAAATACAATGCTCAATGATTACCCTTCTATACTCTCTGTTATTGTTATTACTTCATACGCGCTTACAATTTTGTACTCTTATGTTTAATTTCTTTTCTGACGTCACCTTTATTTTTTCCGAGTATACATTGACGCGTGTTTTACATATCGTCGTTGCATTTTCTTTATAGGCGGTAAATAATCCATTCATAGTATGTTAAATGCGCTCCTAAAAGTGTGTCACGTCTGCCACAACAATTAGAGGCTTACATTGTTGTAATAACTTCGTAGCAGTCTTTTCTTGATACAACGAGAGCGCCATTCATTCGTCAGAAACGTTTAATTGTGTGTCAAGGGTATTTGCCCGCTGGGAATAAATCTATTTGTGGCCCGTCGTTGAGATGAGAGTACATTCTCATTCGCTCGGATTCGGATGAAGGGAGAGAAATTGGTGCCAGTAGAAGGGAAGCTGTTGAATCTGTTAAGTCACGCCTTCCATTTCTTCAGCATCCAATAGAACGGTATATTCCCGCCATTTTATGTAAGAATGTTTTCTCGTTTCTCGTATTGTTAGTGGACTGGTTTCATCATCAGCCGACACTGGTTATAGTGGATAAATAAAAATAATAGACAAAAATACAGTTAGTAACGGATCATAATTACAAAATATTAATCCTACTCATTGATTGATCAGCGGTACGCAAAAAAAATAGATTGATACGTCTACTACGTATCAGATTTATTAATTAATGCCTTTGATTAAACATGAATGGATTTTAATTATGGAGTTTTATAATACTGTACGGTATTCGAATCAATTCTATACAAACTTATTGTTAGATTTACCTACCTAACCACCTAATTAATCTATAACTTTTCTGCCTTTTGTCTTGGATTCTTATTATTATTCTAAAAATAAATAAAAGTAATTAACTTATATTCTGAATTGAAGTGTTTGTTAGCTCTAGGCAACATTACGCGTGGCATATTTGCCCGGACAATACGAATTTTCCATACCTCTCAATTTCGCAAGACATCGGCAACATCCGTACAAACAAAAACGACTTCATGCAAGTCAGTGTATTTTCGATTCCAGCGCATTCGATTAGGTATAGGGTGTGGCGCACTTATTTTATCTCTGCATTTATTTAAAGCATTTTTTTCAGTGTAATCGTTAGTGTTTTAAGAGTGTTAAAGAGTATAATCTACAATAATGAAAAATATTATATAGGTAGTGTCATGTACCGAGTGCACGCGTTCGTGTTGCGTATAGGGAGCCTAATGTGTCGGACAAGAATTGTATTTCCCCAATGTATTAGATGAAGCAAGCCATAAACTCGCCAGCATTCGCACGCAGAGTATTGCGTATTCTGTTCTAACAAACTGAAACATCTAGCCGTTTCTTTTACTCCCTACTAATCTTATTCGCAGCTGCCAAGAATTCACTCTGTATGTTAAGAATAGAATTTTTCTCTCATCCGAATTGTGCAGTTTATAAAGAGATTTGTGACTGTATGGCGTAACAAACTTGTATATACTTACGGTGTGATATCTACGGACTTATTGAAATATATTTTACTTTTGGACGTGGTCAACGTTCATCATTTGCTAATGTGTACTCTTAACATAAACAGTATACACGAAAAGGCATATATAGCAAATTCAGTATAAATATACTGAAACTTGGCATAATTTATTGGTATATATGGAACGGAAACATTATTACTTTTGTTGTAATTAAAAACTTTGGTTTAATACCATGCATATACACATACATATCATAAAAGGAAGGATTAGTTTAGGTACTTTCATTTTTATTAAGCAATCTCTATAACTAAAGTCATTAATTTCTAAGATATTTCAAAAGTCTTTTTAAAAAGTGAGATTTTCTGAAATTATTTTAATACAAGTTAGACATGGAAAAATAACAGTTTAATGTTTAATACAACTACAAAATACAAAGATTTATAGCTTACACTAATGATTAACATTTAATTATTTAACTCAATTGTTTACAATGTAGTTCTATAATAAAAGTTGAAAATATCCACCGGAACTATCAATACAGCATTGCAGCTATTCTTCAAGCCATCGGTTTACCTTTCTGAATTAATACTCTAGAATATTTTTCTTATTATGTTTTTTATATCACCCTGTCTAATTGGCGGTGTTTGATTTACAAGGTTTTTTTTTACATGTGACCACATGAAGGAGTAAATTTTAGTGAACTTCGGTGATTGAGTTAGTCTCTCAATTGGTTCTGCTCTCCTTATCCACGTTTCAGGAAAATAGGTGTTTAGATGATCGTGTATTAACCTAGTGTGAAGTAACGAAGCTCCATCATGTGGATACCACAGCCTTTGACGAACGTTTAGGGGAACATTTTCCAATAACAACGGTAAATGGTTTGACAATTTTGGAAAAATGTCACTTTGCTATAAAATTGGGCCAATATCAAAAATCTATGCTTGTAAATACAAAATTTCAGACTGTGTCGTTTGCAGTATACAAGACCCTGAACTCACTGTGATTTTAGTAAATAACTTTCTTTGATAACTTCTATGATAACGGATATATCGAGTTCTGCTACACTAATGCGTCACCCTGTACATAGGTAGTCGAATCAGCAAGCATTTGCACTAAGAATTGGGGAACATATTTTTATAAGGATTTTTGCAACAAGAACAGGTTTAAAAATGGTCAATTATTGTAAGTGAATATTTATAGTGCTAAGTTTTATAATAAAACTTACCTAAATCAGCTCTCTGTATCTATATAGTAAAACCAGGTGTAATTTGCACTTCACCAGTAGAAGTAATTCTAAAACATCTATAACATAACATGATAAATTTTTATCATTCCTCGACTATGGCAATCAATTCTTTTATTAAACTCTCCTCTTTCTTCAACAGCCGATATCATTCTCTAAAGAAAATATTGATTATAACAGCAGTTTTAACCTACTTACTCTTAACACTAGAATGCATTTACATAAACAATATAAACATTATAGCAATTTAAAATTAATAGTCATATCCTTCTAGTTGGAAAACCTTAATATCTTCATGAAAATTCGAACAAATATATTTCTATATATACATGCATATGTTTATAATGCATATTAGTACATATTACTTGCATTACTTGCACCTAACCTTAAATTTTGTTACAAATACTATATGCGATCATTAGATTACGCACGTGTCTTTCAATGGTTATTTACTGCTTTACTTACCTTGAAATACAGTTATCAACTGTGACAAACCCCAACCTGATAGCGTTTGCTCCATAACTTGAATATCTTGCACCACAGATGTATGCATATCACGTGAAAACAACGATGTACGCCTATCGCGAAACTTATGCTTATTCCCTCCAATTTGAACTTCCTTTACAAAGCAAAACGGTGTTACTCTACACGTCAGTCTATTCACTATAGAATTGAGCAATGATTCCCTCTGAAATACCATGCGCGTTACGACTGGCAAAATTGAAGATTCTTTTCTTTGAAACTAAATACAAAGACGTCATAAAATCTGGTGTAGTTTTTATTTAGGCTAAGAATATTTAATTGTATTTAAATATGTACCTAACTATAATGTTAATGTAATATTAAAATTGAAAACATTTCCTTTTTACTTTAGGTACTACTGAAAATGCTGTGAGTGTTGTTTGCGGCGTTATACTAAACACATAATTTACCATAGCTGTGACAAATAATATTTGTTTATTTATTATTATTTTTTACCTACGATTACAAAATTTTTAGTAATGGCAAATATTTTTCTCATTGTAGGCATTAATTATTAATATATGCAGTGAGAAGTGTTTTTTGAGGTTGCATAACCGTAATCAATATACATTTATTGATGGTAATACAGTCTACAATAACTCCATATGTTTAGCAATGCTGTTAAGTCCCGTTGCCGAAATATATAGATACTTATACACTTTGTATATATTTATGGGTGTGGAGTGTCTTTTTAAAGGTTTGTTAAGTGTGAGTAACGTTCCGCAGTTCATAACTTGCTGAAGAGCATAAGACTGGAAGAAAAATATTCGTTTTTGGTTTAAATAAATATAATGTAATAATGCAAATACAATTACAAGTTACATCACATACTTCGATGACAGGTGTCAAATTGTTATTAATCATGTTTATGACAACCGATATCGTGATCCCAAACAATTAAATTTGAATAAATTGCTCCACTTGCCTTCAAAATTGAAATATTACCAAAAACGTATCAAATTATTTTTGTATAAAAAATTAGGATTTTCTTGCTCAAGTATGGACACATGGCAGCTATTTGTGAAGTTAAAAAAACTTCTAAAAATGCTTTGGTTGGCATTATTTAATAAAATATATATAATAAAAATATATTTATTGGATATGATAAAAAATCGCACGGCTGTGTTGAAATTTAGTTTTGAAGTTTTTTTTTACCGTTGAAGCGAGATTTGAGACTCCATTTTCAATCGTTACATCATTAAAGCTTAGTGGTTTGCTCTCTACCGTCCCATAGGCAGAATTTGGCGAAGAGAAGAATAAATGGTTTGTTATATAAGAATATATATAATCAGTTAGCTATTCGATCTGGGACATGCCCCGGGACGATATGCCAAAAAAGTTCAACTTTGTGAAAGAGTTTATCACAAAGTTTAGCTGCAAAGGCGAATGCGATAAAAACATCATCTTAAAACTGAACAGGAATGCTATCAGATGGTACACGGATGGCTACAAAACGGCAGAGGGAACTAGAACAGGGATATGGGCCTAGAACCACATATTCTTCCAGGCAGAAACATACACCATTGAAAGATGCGTCCAGTTCAATATTGACGAGAAGTTGCCGCAATTAATGCTTTAGAAGAAGTTTTTTCGGGTACAGTTATCGAAGGATGTAACTTTCATCTTAATCAAGCCCTTTGGCGTAAAGTACAAGATTTACGTTTAACAAACTTGTATACGCAAAACGAGGGAGTAAGAAACCACATAAGGCAGTGTGGTGCATTAGCTCATCTGCCAGAAGATAACGTTATAGGTGGTTGGCTCTGTATAATGGAAAATTCTCCTACCGATGAAGCCATTGCTAAATTTAACGATTATTTTGTTGGATTAATAATTCTCTTCTTCTCGCCGAATATGGACTTGCGATGGAGAACGTCATCGGACTACAAATTTTGTAGAAGGATGGCATAACAGTCTCAACAAACGGATCGGAAAAGCACATCTCAGCATATTTGAATTAACGAAAGTTCTTCAGGAAGAAATGCACTATTATAATACTGTTCCCCTGCAAAATTGTGTGCGCATAAGTACCCCAACAAGAGCAATACTGTGAATTAGATAGGCGGTTAAAAATAGTTGTTGTTGTATTCAAAATAGACAAAATCTTAGTGACACATTATCATAATGTCTGATAGTCAAGCAGCCATCTGAGCTGAGCTGAGCTCAAATATAATCACAGCTCCAAGTTGGTTTGGGAATGTCTAGGAAAACTAAACGAGCTAGGCAAAAGTAACAAGGTAACCCTTCTGTAGGTTCCTGGACACACAGGAGCGGAAGGAAACGAAATAACAGATATCCTCGCCAGGAAATGAGTTAGAATACCCTTTTGCTGGATAAGTAGCAGTACAATACTGGAGAAACTTAAAAGTGAAGAAAAGCAGAGAAAATCCAAATACTGGGAGAATATCCAGAAATTGATGCAAGTTAAAGCTCTTTTGAGAACCTATAATCGCAAGAGATTTGTAGAATGCATCAACCTAAGTAAAAATAACATTCGCATACTGACAGGGATCCTAACAGGCCACTGTCAACTGAAAGAACATCTGAGTAGGCTTGGAATAGCAGTGAAAGCAGATTGTAGATTTTGTGGGCAACATGATCCACCTACCCTCAAATTGTGGTGCACTGTGCAACCCAAGGGCTCTGCACCTGGGAGCAAGTGAAATTGAAGAGGGAGAGTTACCTAACCTAAGGCTTTCTGGCATTTTGCACCATTTAAAAGGAACCGGACTGGATGGCCAGCTGTAGGTACAGCCAGAATAGGGAACACAATAGATATTTTAGATCGCAGGGTATTATCACCCTTACTCTACATACATACATAGCTATTCGACAATACAGGAATGAGCAAACGGGTGGCTTGGCGCCAATACCACAGAATATCTAACAACATCAGCATCTTTTGTTTTAAATATGTATTGTTTCCTTTCAAAGAAAATACAGTGATAAAAATATATATATAATGAAATTTGGGCTCTTATTCACAGTAAGTGTCTATCGTAAACCAACAACTAGTGTACAATTAAAAAAAACAATTTTTTTTTTAAATATTACAGGAGTAACTCAAGATGTTTCTTTTTGCTGACACCTGTCTCGGCACTCCTTCCTAAGAATAAGTTAATATAGAGTGATTATGGTTCAATCATTGTTCTTTTAATTGTATTTGGTGGACACATTTAGCAGTAAACACTGTATGAGTTTGATAGTAACATGAAGTAAGGTAATAGAAAAATTATTGTTTTGATGACGAAGCCAGCGGATTTATCCGCAGTCAAACTCGATAAAAACTAATGCATCTTTCATGATATAGGTACATACATGCACACTCGCATGATTCATTGCCGCTATATCTGATTTTGGAAACCTATTGAATACGGCTAAGGCTTCCTAAAAAAGGCCGCAGGTGACCGGGAGAAGCGTGTCGAACGGTGACCGCGAGAAAAACAAAAGAGACGCGCTGCGGTGGTGGTATTGGATTCGTACCTGTGCCCGTGCCGCCGACGAGGAGATACCTGCACGTTCTCGCAGCAGCGGTCGATCTCTCCCAGGCCTCTGCATATTGATTAGGGCGACGCGTTGCTGGCTAGCTGACTGGCTGGCTGACTGGCGCGCTAGAGAATGGGTCAACACGCAGCATACCGAATATTACTTCTACACACATTACATATATAGAGTATTACCTACTTAACTCCAGTCGATAAAATCTCTTGTCGGAATATCATTAAATAGTAAGTAATCGAAGGGAATATAAAAAGGATAAAGTTATTTACCTGTTATTGACTTTTAATAAATGTCCGATCTGTATGCATAAATGTACTGGCAATTTAAGTTTTAATATGTGTATATGGACGAACAATTTGAACAAGTTAACATTTTGTGAATGTAGGTACAATAAAATATTAAGTATAAACACTGCGCTCGGATTATTTCGATTTTGAACTACTTTATTGAAGCTTCCTACATCTACTAAAACTGGGAAGTTGAAGGTTTACAGAAGACTCTAAATGTTAACTAACGTAACCATTAGGAACTTGTATTATTATCATATACAGTGTGTTGGCCAATAGGTGTCACAAGAGGGAGATTAGTCACTTGCGCGTAGCGGTCATTTTGGTATCCGCGAATACTTCTTATCTCCAAAAAGGATCATGGTCAATTGCGCGTCTATACCGCAGAGTTGTAGGAATTAGTGATGCCATTTGTAAAATATCCAATAGTTAAGTAATTCCTTAATTATATGCAAATTAAAATTTTCTGACAATAAAAGTCTCTTGTACTTACAAAGTAAAATTATTTTCCAATTGTATGAAAGGACACTAACAACCCCTAATATACATAATCTGTAATTGGTCCCACTTAATACTTTGCTCGCAATCAGCCTCTAATTGAAATTACCTTGCCCCTAATTGATCGGTGAGATTAATTTTAGCTTTAAATTTGTCCGAGCATTGGGCGCAATTGACCTATGCCCCACAATGGGAGTTTTTTTAGTATAGTTTTATGTAAAAAAAATTCATTATAAAAAACGTTTGCTAGTTCTAAAATACTAAACTTACGAAGTACATTTTTTATAATTATTTGTTCTTGTACGTGTGCAACAACTATGTGCCAAGGAAACAGTTACAAGTCAACAAAACACAGTTATTTTTATACTTATTTTATAATTCCATCACCTTTCCACAATACACACCCTTCTTTTAAGTTTTTTATTAGAGTTTTTCAACATATCAGGTGCTGTATCTTTGTTAGCATCTGTCATAGATACATATTTTTATCTTCATCTTCATCTTTGGGTAGAATATCATTGTATCGGTTTTGCTTGAAGTTATCCCAAAAGAAATTTGGCCCATATCTCCCAATTCACTTAGACGCAAACTGCGATGTCAGTTATCCACTGATAAAACTTATGGGATCATCCAGACATTCATCCTGTTGAAAATTCAATGATTCTCGAGGAAATAGATAAATTGTATAAATTGGTTGAGAGTAATGTTTTAGAAAAAATATTGAACACGTCGATTACAATAAAAAAAAGTTTGTCAAAATCGGTTGACAAACAATATTCAACAAAAATGTATTCAAATGAAATAAATATCAAATTATAAAAAATATTTTTGAAAAATGAAATAATAATAAAATTACATTAGATGTTCAAATTGCTCTCCGTTGACAACGATACCCCACAGGAAATAATCCACAGGGGTTAAATCTGGAGATATCCCAATATGTCCGCGTCTAATACCAATACACCGATTAGGAAATATTTGGTTGAGATATTCTCGTACTGGACGTGCATAGTCCAGCACTATCTTACCGCAACCAAATTCTGCGACCGGATGAAATAGGATCTATTAGAAAACTATTATTGAACTAAAGCCGGAACTAATTCAAATTGGAGGATGTCGAGATATTGTGCACCATCCAGGTTTTCGTCAAAAAGGTACGGTCGAATAATTCTATTACATATTTTACCGTGTTGAAATGTGAGGTGACTCCAACGAGGGTTGAATGTGGATTTTACCGCACCATTAACAAACCATACAATTGCTTATCTTCATCAAAAGGCGATGGACGTCCGGCCTTAGGATTATCTCGTACATGTCCAAAATCGCGAAATTAGTTTTCAATATGACTTGCCGTTGATTGCGATATTGGAGGGCGGTTTGACTGAGTTTCATTGGACAAAATACGGACTTCTGCATGCGTCCTAGTTCTATCTCCAAACCTAATCATCACAAGAATTTCCATTCTTTCAGGTTCAGTAAGTCTCATTTTTGCTACCTTATTTCTCGAAACGTTACACGAATAACACCCTCCATGCGTAATGTCAATAAATTATATATTGATTTTTACCTACAAACAATTTACAATTTTTTTATCATGATAGAGCCGTATAAACGCCTGCTCGAATATTGGCACTTTGTATACGTTTTTGTTGAATATCTGCGTTACTTGTCAACCGATTTTGAAAAACTTTTTTTGTTGTATTTAGGGAAAAAATGCTATCAAATGAGATATCACAAGGAGTACTTTGCAGTTTGAATTTTTAAAATTTGGATTGCTATTGCTATTGTTTGAAGGTTGAGGGGTGGGGCTTGAAAATTACTTATTTAAATGATGATTAGAAAATGAAAATCGACGTTCCCGAGCACTTTTCTAAAACATTTTTCTAGTGGAGGGGCTTCAATTCTTCAAACCGCCCCAAAGAAGTTATTTAACGTATCCAAGTAATTAAATAGGTTGGCGGTATTTAAAAGAAAATTAGAGCCAATAATTCTGTCGTGCAGTGCCGCGCACCATACATTTACCCTCGCGCTCTTAATGTAACGTTGCACAATGTTCCTCCTTTCAAGTCTGCGCTTTTCCCACAAACTAGAATATGAGGTATAACTTCTTTAAGGAGGGCTACTACAAATTTTACTCGGACCTTACACGTATCGATTGGTCCTTTAGGGATAATTACAGAGATGCCATTTAGCTCTTGCTGCTTTAAGTCACAGAGTCTATTTTGGTGCTTCGGACTAATATGTGCCGGCAGTTAGATCCCGTGAATTGCCTACTTTTCCTCCACGGTTTAACGGAGACAGCAAATCTGAAATTGAGACAAAGAAGTATTACTACAAATAAATATATATTTAAAAAATAAAAAACTTCAGCTTTATAAAATGTTAAGAAAAATACTTGATTTATTCCTTTTATAGCTTACAAGTAATACACAATATACAATGTACAAAATCACACAAATGTATAACAATTACAAAACAAACAATAAAAGAACGTGATAACAACTATGCAATTATTACAAGATAGTTATGTATTTCTTTGTGAAACTTATACCAGACTATTACAAATGATCTGCGGGCTGTGTTGAGGCAACGCAAGTACTTTGGAATACAACCAATTAAGTTTAAACAAAACAAAAATGTAATGTCCTTTTTCTAAATTTCATTTGGATTTGCAGACAGCTATGGAAATAAGTTGAGGACATGCTCAAAAACATGTATTCCTGTAAATCAACCAATAACAATATTTACAGTATTTCACCTGAAGCCGTTTCAAAATTACGTATGCAGAATGGAAGACATGCCCGGGTCTGCGTCTAGGAAAAAAATTCTTAGAAGCATTCGCAACACTTTCGAGAACATCAAACGAACGGTTGATCGTCATTAGCCCGTCCCATGGTATCTCTCTATATGTACGTACCGGACATTTTCATGCGCGCTAACACACTCAAGTGAGAACAATGAATTTCTCTCTAACATAAGTGTTGAACTCCGATATTGAGAGCTGCATTAGTATGGGCGACCGCGACTAGTCCTTACAGAGGCTTCATGTGTGTGCTGACTCTCCCGTTACATTCCTTTCAGTTTGGAGATGTGCCAAAAACATCTCTCGTCGTATAAACCTCCACTATTACAGGCGGAGCCGTTGAATAACAATCAGGAGGCGAAACGGAGCAGACATGCTAGTGTACGAATTTCGGAGTGGGTCCGGTACAGTTTTTACGTGCGATAATTAATGTATATTTGCTCAGATATTCTCGCACAAAATTATTAAGTTTGAAAAAAAAGAAGGAACAAGGACCAGTTTTTTTATTGACATACGTAAAAAGAAGTTGCATTCATGAAGATATTCTCCAAACTAAAATTTTGCAATTTTATCGAAAAAAGTCATTTGCGAGACATATAATGATAGAAAATAAAAAATACCCTTACCACCTCGATGAGTGAAGAACTCCTGGATACGTATTTCGGCAACTAAGTTGCCAT
>JARFOC010078253.1:0-15118 GCA_031763485.1 Osmoderma eremita
AATTCTCCGGTTTTGACATGATTGGGTGAAATACACTCCTTCGCATGTACCAAACCGGGAGAACTGCTCCAAAATTGTAGTACTTTCTGTTTTAACCAGAAGCAAATTTGTCGTTTGGCTATCGAAATTGATATGCCAATTGCCGGTTCTGGACCGTGGAACGGTTATGACGGACATTATACATATTTTCTTCCAACTGTTTAATCTTTCTCTATTTTGGGATGACCTGCGACGCCTTACCGCCTTCCCTTCGTGAAACTTTGTTAGTCCAAGGCTAGTATTGTGGTATTTATTGATATAAAGTTTTCGCGAAATTGTCCGTATTACATTGACAGAAAGAAGCTGTAAGTATTGTCATGGGTGCATTCTCAATAAATTGTTGGATATTTGCGTGTGTGAAATAAACTCTCTCCAGATGAATAGTTAAGTCAACAACAGTAAAGTATCCTTTACGCATAGGAACTTAAGAATCCTCAAAATAGCCTTTGAGGTACTTATGTAACCAAGGTTTAAGTAACTTTCAATTATGCCATCACACATCTTTTTAAGCGGATTGACACTTATACAATTGACATTTATACCATAAGCAGTTTTTGTTACAACCCTTATATTTTACTATGTATGTTCAACTTTCTCAGGATAGATTCCCCAGCACGATAAAATTCCAGAAGAAATCCCCGAATCTTTTAAGGACAACGAGAAACACAAAATGGTCATGACAGGTGATTTTGATTTACCATTTCATAAGATAAATGACACCAATATTAAAAGAAGGAAATTCCTTCAATTTTAAGGTAACAATTAACTAGCTCACTAGAGTGGGTAGAACATGATGGTCAAGAGTAGATAATATTGTTATTAATACTACTGGCTATTAAACTGATTTCATTCAATCTGGATTGTTTCTATCGGCGCATGGTTTATTGCTGGAATCACCATACTAGCAAAGGCAACGAAAGGGGTACAAGCATTAAAGACGGACTCGAGTTTCTGCCTACCAGACGTCATTAGCGTTTCTCCGAATGCTAAACCCACTTTCATCGCTAATGCGTCGCGAAGATATTGCAAAATGTCTTAGTCACTTGCCTGCGTCACGACATACCCCATCTAGGGGACACCGGTCAAACACACAAGTCACCGAGACAAATGCAATAGCGCCAGTAATGCAGTTGCTTTTGCTAATATGGTGATTCCAGCAATAAACCATGCGCCGATAATGGCATTTTTACGGTTAATTGTTTTTGGCATTTTTGATGTTTCTCAGGATTGTTTGATTATTCTGCCAAACAAATTTAACTCAAGGGGATTTAGCTATAACCACTTCTTGTAAAAATGGTGGCATTAAACTAAGTGTAACTCTAATGATAATAATTAATGTTTTTTTTCTGCCACAAGTGATAAATACTTCTACAAGAAAAGGACCGCAGATGTTGTTTTATACCTATAAATAAACTTCAATGAAATGCAAAACTATTCTATAAATAATATACACCAACAAGATAGAACAATAAAACCATTAATACATAATATATTATAACTTCAGTAAATTTAATCGCTAATTGATAATTTAGTTGATAAGTTTTAATTTCGTTCTTAACTCAAGCAGGTACAAAAAAGTATCTCACCAGTTGCCTGCCCCCGCAAGGAGGTAAATTAAAAATGTAGGAAAGCGACCGATCAAAAAAAAACCCTTAAATCTACAGATTTATTGGGATTTTTGAAGTGATTATGGATTGATGTGGACAGTATGATTAAAGTAGACATCGATTTTGCATATTTAATCGTTGATAGTGTACTAGTGTGTGATTCATTAATACTTACGTATGTCATACATACAACACTGAATTTTGCAGTTTCTGAACTCTTTGTTTTTATTCACTATCTAGACAAGGCTAATAGACGGTTAGTCAAAAGCAGAAATGTGAAAAGTGTTGTCACATTTCTACTTTTGCCTAAAGGCTATCTGGATCTGGATTGGGAGGTGGGAAGGGTAGCAAAAGCATCACGATCTTGGGGAACCCTTAATGTGCCACACAGTAAAAGGTGAGTAAAATTTCGCAATTATAACCTCCCACCACACAACATTATCACCGATTTAGATTCATATGTTTGTTACATACTTTAGATGCCCAATTAGGAGTATTTCGAATTTCGTGATATAATGGGTGAATATATCACAAGTGTATAATTTAAAAAGTAATGGACCCGATACTGGTCCTTCAGGAATCCCTGAGCGTAAAAGCAATTTATTCGAAATTCTATTATCAATTTTCACTGCTTAGTAAAAGGTACAGGTAGCAAAAATGACCGCTTGATTCGACATGATAGCGAAGTGTAAGATTGCACACATAATTTCAAACTTCACTGTATGCTTTACTAAAATCTAAAAGGACAAAGGTCGAGATTTGTACATTTGTCCGTGGCGTTTAGGATCCAGTCAATATTTACCAACTGTACCCAGTTCTAAATCCCGCTTGGTAATCAGATAATACAGAATGACTTTAAGTTCTTGTCTCTGCAAAGCTAACAATAAGATATCTTCATCATGTTACACAAACACTAATTTGTCGCCTAATCCTTCAAGATCGGATGAATCACTTTCGAAAGTGGTTATCTTTAGGAAAGAAACTACTGTGAGAAATCCATAATCTAATTTTCAAGAATAAATAAAATAAAAAATAATAAGGAAAGGGTGGGTTCAGTATGACTGTTTGTCGTAATCATTTAAACTAATGGAATGGTTCAAAAAACTGAACAAATGATGGAAAGAAAACGTTTCGGAGGTTAATTTAATATTTGTTATTTTTTAAAAACAAAACTAAACGCTTCATTCCCAATAATCAGTATCCTAAATTAATGTAGTCAAAATAAAGATGTGCAGAAATAGGAAGAAAGCGTGTAGCATGTACGTATGTAGTTAAAGGATATCGTACGAAGAATATCGGTTGCCAATACCCAGTACAGTCGACGATCCTCATACTACGAAACACGATCTATGCGCGTCCATAAATTCTAATCAGTGCCAGTTAAGTTGCAACCGATGGACGGTTAGTGTGGAACTGAGCGCATTTCAGAATATCCTCTCGGTTCCAGTTTCTGAAATTGCGCCGTAAACGGAAATGAGGTGCAAGCTTCGTACAGCACGCTAAATTTAACCGAATTGTGGTTATGATATAGTTCAGTAGCGTCTGGTGAAATGTGGAAAGGCGAAGTAATTCGTTTGCTATTTAATGGTACAAATTGGTTACTGTTTCGTTTTGATACACATATGTTTAAATTGCTTGAGGACGATAACATAATCGTATCATTAAAGTTCAGACATTTGCAGTCAAATATCTGTATATTCTAAGGATGTAGTTTCTTTACGATATAATAATTAAGATAGTAGCGATGAAGATGAAACAATTTGTTTTCTAAAGAAATGCCAAAAGTGAAATATAAAATAATTTACTTAAGGACTGTTTATTTTTTATTGGGTTTTGCTGTTTCCAGTATAAAATAACAGGGGGCAATGTCTGTAGTTGATTCAGTAATATATTGAATCTGCTGGATAACAAATCCTTAATTGATGACTGACAAATCGTATAATTATAATAACATATCCATGAATCTAATTTGAAATTCCATGCTAATAACGTCTATGCTACACGTGCTTACTATATTAAATGTTTTCGAACAGCACGATAGACGACCCAGCTGGAAAATTTGAATCAGACTGGTCCGTGTCGAAGGCGATATTGCATAGCAAACGAGGTTAAATACAAATTTACTCGGTGTCTGTGTCGAACGGCCTGAGTAATTGTTTCTGGTGGCAAACGTGGATGTTAATTGAACTATGCAAAATTTTTAATCTAGATAGTTTTAATTGGAGCTCACATCGGTTATGACCGAGCGATGAGTGACGGGTGATCGGCTTGATTGAATTTTGAAAGTTTTTTTGACGTGTCGAATCGATTTCGTTTCGTTAGATGTGTGAACACGTGCTGGGGAAATTTTATATTGCTAATTTGTGCAATGGATGAACACGCATATGTACACAGTGACAAACGTGAAAAGCACTTTTAGATTCCTTTTGATCTACTGTTTCCACTCTAGTAATTGAATGAAGCCGCATTCAATCTGATTTGCATTCGTTAGTTGCTTTGATCCCTTTTAAAATCTGCTTAAGTATTTGAAAAATTAATTTTAGGATATCATAGTTAGTGATGCTACCATAATATCCATAATAATGGATAAATAGTAAAAACATAAATAACATAGAGATAATTGAAATTAATTAAGTTAATGTATGAATATCTGCTGTCGCGGGAAGTATATAAATTTAAATTTAAATTTAGCCCACCTCCGAATTAAAGACGTCTCTGAAAATAGTGTTGGAATTCCTCGACGAGTGAGCGATGGCAGCTCGGAACAAAATATTTGTTCGCGCAGTGAGGAGCCCGAAAGTGTGGCATGTTCTTGAAGCCAGCAGAGGTACCACAAAACATATTTTCCCAAGAAGATGCGAGCAATCGATTCTGTTGCTTATCAGATTGTGTACAAATAAGCCACTTGGTTTACATCTTCTTGACATAAAGATTCAAATCCATGCCGTTCTAGTAGATGTTCGTATTCTGTACCACGGTCAGGGTAAACTCCATTCATTTTGAAGGATAAATATTTGAAAAATTTTCGTTGAACTCTCTCAATAAGGGCACTGTGAGCGGCATAAGTTGGATACCACGCCGATGATCCATATTCAAGTTTGGCTACCACGAAGGAATAATATAAGGATTTAACAGCGTCCAGGTTGTTAAAGTCCTGACACGTGCCTATTAAAAAGCCCAAGGATCTGATGGCTGATGGAGCTGCCTCAAAAATATGCTTAACAAAGTTAAGTTTGCCGTCAAACGTAATTCCCAAGTCCTTCACAGTGTGGCTGATGGATAGCGACACCCCATCAATGAAATAGCTGGAGTTGATTCGGCTTACCCTCCTAGTGTAACTCAACAAAACCACATTTATCAATGTTCAGTTTCAACTTATTAACAATACACCAGTTAGTAATAGCATCTAAGTTTAATTGAATGACTTGAGTCGACAATATCAACAACAGAAACAAATTCCATTTGAATAGTAAAATAATTAACACAAGAACGTCAAAGCAAAACCTTACGATTGGCACCTTACTCTGATGCGTAGGGGTAAGATGCCATACTGAATAAACCGACTTCCATAAGAGATTGAGGCATCTCTACCAAATATTTCAGTAGTGTATTACTTGCTATTGAGTAAAGATGCCAAGTATTACATAAAAATATAAAATTTCTACACAATCAGCGCACGTATTTTCTCTAGTTGTGCATATTTCATGCAACCACTTCTTGCAAATAGTACAGCAGATCCAGTTTATTTTTGGGCCATTTTTGTCACTATGGTAGCCTTTACATAAGGCACAAAATTCGACACTGTCGCTGGCTACATCGTCAGAAGAATGATGGGAAAAATTCGGGTTGTCACTTTCTTCGTTGCTGCTGCTTTCAAATAACTTCTTTGCTAGTTTTGCTTCTTTATTTTTGTTGTCTCGATTTTTCTCTTTATAATGTCCTTTCTTTTGTTTCTCCTTCTGCTATTGTCTGTCATTTTATTTCTTCTCTTTTCCTCTTGTTTCTTTTATCTGTCTTTTTGTTTCTTTTGTTTTGAATATCTCCAATTTTTCGCGCTTTTGTGCTCTAACTTTAGGAGAGGTAACTACTTCCGCATGCTGCTTCTTAGGATGTGGCTTACTTGATTTGCGCAGTACAGGAATGGGGGAAATTTCTGCAAATGATATTCCGACAGAAATATCATGAATTTCATCACCATTTTCTACTGGCTCTATTTTGTGACCATCTTCTCTTGATTCAATTTCTGTACCACCTTCTCCTGCTTAAACTCTTTCCTGTCTCCTGTTTGAGGTCCTTGTTGTCTTGAAGCTGGTCTTAACTTATGATCCTGATTTCGGTTTGTTCTTCCTGTGGCCCTATCGTAAACGAAGAATGCGTAATCGGAAATGACATCTTACCCCAATAGCTGGGGGAAAACGCCAAACTAAATTATAAATTCAAATTTCGTGCCAATTCTCAGGTGGTGATAACAAACATCAACACTAACATTTCCTTTTTGCTACTATTCTTTTAAACCGAATAAAATTCCTAAGATAACTAGTTGGGGTTACGTGAATTCCAAAGTACTGAAAATATTTATTTAGCTGCTCTAAACACTACTTCACCTGTAAAATCACTTCACTTTCTCGAAAACTTCCACATTGCTCGGCTCACCTACAGACGTCCTAATAGAGCGTTCATAGCGTCCGCCACACCATTGCGTTTTGGTATCTTACCCGATTTGGTATCTTCCCCCTACTTACCTTATGTAGCTGACAAAAACAACTAGTTACATGAGAGTAGAGTATTATTGCAAAGCGCCAAACCATCGGGTTTCACATCTGGAATGTCCATTATGTCAAGAATTAAGCTTAAAATTGCAGTAAGTTAATGTACCAGTGAGCCGAATATATCAATGAGTAACTACTAAATGTAAATGTTGCCAAAGCCTTTTCAGAAGGTTTTCGCCTGTAGTGTGGATTAATACGTTGAGCGACTTTCGAAAGCTACTCTCTCTCTCTCTCTCTCTCTCTCTCTCTCTCTCTCTTTCCTGAAGAAGCTACTATAGTAGTGGCGAAATCTGGGATCACCTTTTTTTATCAATTTATTTCGTAGTATGCCATTTATTTTTTTAATTTATGACACAGTTCAATTCATAATAAAAATTATTGCAAGCGTTTATTATAAGTTAATAACTCTGCTACAGCGATGAACTAACATTTTATTCAAAATTTGCTGCATTTGATTGAAATATGCTGTATCATCATGTACTTCTTTAAATTCCCAAGTTAATTTTATGAATCTCATTGTTCATCCATAATCTCGCTTCCTGTTTCTATTATTTTTGAAAAGCCACTGCCGCTTATAAAAGCAAATATATGATTTTTCACTGTTCGGTTTTCCTCATTATGCCTACATGTAATGTACATATGATAGTCAGTCAGCTTTCGTTCTTTTGACCGAGCAGACACCTCGCTTGTACGATTAATTGTGTTAGGAGGTTGACGGTTCAGTTTAATATCTCAATTATAAACGCCGAAAAAGCTGCCAACGGTTTATCGCTGAATTTCCAGCTTAAAGAAATGATGTAGTCACAAGAGTAACTGTTTATTTAAATTTATTTAGTGGATACCCCTTGCAATTCTTCGGAGCACGCGCCACTGGCTGAACGCTCCCAATACCAACTCGAGAACCTTGAAGTTTATGGTTCTGTTAATAATTTATAACAATTGTGTAGCAATGATTATAATTCAATGTATTTGTTGTGGTTTAAACACAATTTCTACAAAACCACGACATAAAGTAACAATTGCATCTTTTTTGTCGATTATTAGTGAAATCATTTTCATTTAATTAATATCCTGGGAATTAGTCTATGAAATAGTTGTAAAAATGCGGTTTATAAAAATATTTTCTGACGAATTTTGGTCGGTTTATTTCACAATGTAACTTAAATATAGTGTAATACTTACATAATAAGAAAAATGTAGGTCAATCCAAAAATAAGATATTTAATTTTGTTTTTAGTTAAATAATAATTTAGGTAACAAATGTTAGAAATAATTTCAATCTTTTTTTGGCACCTTGCAATTCGTATATAATAAAAGAACTTAGAAGGACGGAAAAGTTAATAATTCTCATATACAAGTTCTTGGTTTCCTTCCCGTAAGAGATTAATTATCGAATCAAGTCACACTCTCACCTTTAGAATGATAACAAAAGAAGCAGAATGGAAGAGAATTAAATCATTTCCCTTTGTTCTCACGTTTCCCAAAGCAGGTTTTTATTTTCTGCGGTGTTTTGATTTTTCTTTCTTTATTATGTCAGTTCATTTCTTTTCAATTCCTATGGAAAATTTATGACCTTCCATCTCTTTAAAGATTTATATGTATCTATTCATTTGATTTTCTATAGAGGTTCAAGTTGTTTTTCGTTCAGAAATCGACACCTAATTTTCTTGGAATTAAATTAAATTTCTCTTTTCCGTTGCAAATCTGGTATTTTGTATTGAAAATTATATTGAGAAATTTAATACCTGTACTTATACATAAAATGTATTTAATTTCGTATGATACGACAAGGAATTTATTAACAAACTTTACTACATTATATTGTACTTTCATTACAAATCACCTCTTGAACATTGTACTATTCTGATAATTACTTACGGCAGCTGTTATAAATTGTAAAGGAAAGTAATTTTAATATTTTAATCTAACATTTTATGTGCGCCTTGAATATTAAACAGACTTGTTCTGGCTCTATAAGAAATATACGACAAGCTCGCTATTTATTTGTATAGTAGTAAGTACGAAGCCTTTATAGAGTAGCACATAATTTCTGGAATTATAGCCGGATGCAACAAATACAAAACTTCAATTTTATGCGCGTAGTTGCCATATCACAAGCATAAATTGGAAATTTAAGTGCCCATTGCTGTAAGATGTAAAAAAGGGTGCAATACTTTGGTGTGATTTGCAGCTCGAATATTTAAAATCATGTCCTATCCGGAAAATAAGAAGTGGAACGGCAAATCTAATATTCTCTCTATTTATACACACATACAATGGCAAAAGGAATTGATTCATTCAAACAAAAACTGCTTAATTCACCAGCATTTTTCGTGCGCATATACTCTTATTGTTAATTCAAGCATTTAATAAATGTTAAACTTTGGGTTTGGATTAAAGTTTTGATGTTAGTTCGTGCAACAACTTGCTGTTGTTAGTTCAACTGTAGTCAGTATACTATTCAAGCGATAATCTTTTAAATGATTAATGATTTAACGTAATGCAACAAAAGTGTTTGAAAAAATAAAATAATGGTATTGGGGAAACGAAGGTATATTTGCTATTGACGGAAGTGGAATGTATATATTAAATAAAAAGATTCAGAAACTTGTTTATTGTTTACAAAAGAATACATAGAATATCAACAACTTCAAAAAATTAGAATCTCATATTACCTTTCCACAAAAGTCGTTTGGAACCTATACAAATTATGCAAATTTGTACCACAAGAGAAAAATAGAAAAACAAAGACAACTACGACACGAGGAAAATGCAAGTGGAGGTACTTCTAATAAAAAATGATAAATTGGTCTATGTGAATGGAGAGTGCACGAACACTGGTAGAAAAGGTGAGAATCATGTTACGACTAACAGTTACAATACAATTGTTTTGAGATAGATAGCAAAAAAATAAGAATGAGGATTTCGTTTGATTCGAAATAAACGCCGCACTCTAATAAATGCCGCAAAGATAGATGCCCTAAATGATTAAACGCCGCGGCGCCTATGGGAATTTGTGGGGTAAGTTAGTATTTGTCATATAATGCCATAACAAGAGAAATTTTTGCAAATATCTCGGAAATGGTTAGAGCTAGCGGAGCGCGCGTTTCGCCAGTCGATTCTTCGCCGAAATGCGCTTCACATGGTACTAGGTATTCTTGGCTCAGAAAATTCGATTTTATTATAAAAACTTGGCTAATTAACTATTTCGTTCGCGCTTTTTTGCAATATCTATGAAACGGTTAGAGCTATCGCAATGCGGTTTCCACTGGTCGATGCGCCGCTTATTTTGGTATAAAATATATCGGGGTTATCTTTATCTTATCGTTCGAAAAATCTATTTCAGTGTTGAAAAATTCGAAAAATTGACCAAAATTAAGCTTTTTTTCCCATATTTTTGTCAATATCTCGGAAACTGTTAGAGCTAGCGGAGCGTGCGTTTCACCAGTCGATTCTTCGTCGAAATGCGCTTCACATGGTACTAGACAGACATACCCCAAGTGCAATTTTAGGGTCGCCGCGGAAAATTGTGAATATCTCGACAACGCAAGGAGATATTTGAGCGCGCGTGGTGCCGTTCGAATCGTGGTCCATAGGCGTCTTATTAACCCAATCACAAAAACAATAACTATCAGTGGAGATGTACAATTCTTAGAAAATTCCAAATTGAGAAGATATGCCCGAAAACCCAAACTGAAATTGATGAAGGATTATGTAGCTGATTATGTTGATGGTGAATCACAAAGCTCAGATGAAGCATTATCAGGATATGGTGGGAAAGTGTGGAAAGATACAATGAGGAATTGGAATTCTTGGGAAGAAACGACACATACACCATAACGGATGGAGTACCACACAAGAAAATATTAACTAGGAAGCGGGTATTCAAAACTAAATCACGTGAAACAGTAGACAGTCGAAAATTTAAAGCTCGTTTAGTAGTAAGAGGATGGGCACAAGCAGAAGGTATAGATTATCAAGAGACTTTTTCATCGGTAGTGAAATACACTTCACCCAGATAATTATTTTCATTTGCGGCAAAGCGAAATCTCGAGATACATCACATTCATGTAAGAAGCACATATTTACAGAGATGTATGAATGAAGTAATATTCGTATATCCTCCAAAGGAATGTAGAAATCCTGCAACATCTCAAATCTGGCGTCTATAGAAATTGATGGATGGATTCAAACAGAGCGGACGTTGTTGAAAATTTTAAGATGACCAACCGCAAACCAATATCTACACCAAGGAACTTAGATCTAAAAGTTATGGTAACCGAGACAGAAGGAAACGAGCTAGCCGAAGGGGTTCGCTACCAAGATGAACAAGACTCTACCAGGAAGCTGCTCTATTCATTACAGATTTCAAGACCTGAAGAAATAGCATTGGACAGCAGTAAAGAGGATGCAGTACTTGAAGGGATCAGCAAATTTGAAGTTGGAGTATTATAAAGAAGCGAAGGAACATCTGGAGTGATGCTGATTGGGGATAATAAAATAAATGAAAGACACTCCATAATCGACAGTTCCATAAAATTGCAAGATGGCCGAGTAAAAGACAAAGAACCGTAGCATTGTGGACAAGGGAGGCTGAGTTCATGTCACTCTCCTCAATTACCTAAGAAGCTTTGGTTACGTGAGTTGATCAGAGAAATCTATCACGATATCATAAGTGACCCTATTCAGGCATACTGCGACAACAATTGACCGGTTCAATTAACAATGAACAACATCATAAGCAAGAAAAGTATACCAAGGGAATTTATGTTAGCAGATCCACGCATTAAACCTTTATCAAGGGCGCATGCTTGAGTCTGAACAACAATTATTTCATTTGAACTAGACGGTCTTTATGTCCGGCCTGTATATGTGTTACAAATTACTACCAATCGCATAGTATATAGACAATATAGATATATAACTAGAGCTAACAGCCGCTAGGATGGCGCTCAAGATGTGTAAACGAGTATAAATGAACCTATAACAAATAGAAGTAAACCCACGGAGAGTCTTGTTTGATTTAATAGAAAAGTGAAACCCCAACACAGCGACAGCTATCGTAGTTTAACTAAATATTCCAGGGTTAATTTTCTTTTAATTCACCCAAAAATTATCTACACTTTCATTTTTGTTGATTTAACGAACTCCTTTTTCACGGTGTATATTTAAACTTTACTGCGTAGATATAATTTTTGCATGTTTAAGGAGTGGTATTACATGTTGTATTATAAATGTACAAATTATAAACAACAACTCGGTACAATACATCACGTTGAGATGGTGTCCTTGTTGAGTAAGGTATACCTCGGGGCGGTAGTGATTTACTGTAATCTGCATTCCAGAATATGCAATTTATATCGGACAACACTTGTTTATTAAACAGATAAATGTTTTACCTATTATTGTACCACATACGTAGTGGTATGCAAATAGTGTTACATATTGTTGAATAATATATTGCGCCACATAGCAATTAACTTATGCATTTAATCCTGTAAAGTTGTTGTTTATTTATTACGTTATCAAAGGTATGCAGAGCGATATGAAACGTATTAAATCAGCACTACGTAGAGATACTTACTTGATGTATTGATGTCATCCGCCTGTTCGATGATCGTGCATTCTACTTCGGTCACTGGGTCCTATCGTAGAGTGGATGCCATCCTAGAGTTCATTAAACAAGTCCAGGCCCTTGAGGTTGCTGAGAATCTTCAATGAGGAATTTTTCAGGTCAGCTAGGGAAGTAATATCTTTTCCAAAGATAGAGTAGCTGATGCGGGTGGCCGCAGTACAGTGGCACATAACGTGCTCTGCTGTTTCTTCGTCCTCCATACACAGCCGGCATTAGGTTTCATCCGATACGTAGAGGTAGCATATTTATGTTATCGAATATGTAATGTAATAAATAAAGTATCAGAACTTCTAGGGAAACAGTTCAACAGAAAAGTACTGCTTCTTTTCTAAGGGTAGTAATAACAATTTCTTATGTGCAGTATACATATGTACATACATGCATGCATGTTTCATTGCTTTCGTGTACATTCATTTACACTCATAACGTTCATAACATAGGTTAGTATATTTATTGGTTTCTAATAGTTTAATATTTACAAAAGAAAAACATAAAATACTCTCTTGTATGGGTCATCAGTACGCTGGAAATGGTTGCCCAAAGAAATATGCAAATTTATACAAAGACTTGCTACAGTGACATACTTTAATAGCATTAGCTATTTGCTATATACATATGTATACCAAATCGAATCCGTACCAATAAATATTTGCCTTGTGTTTTGTGCATTGAATCTGACAAAAATTTTGTCAGTCAGTCTGGTCACACTAATAAAATAGCAGCAAACATATTTTGCCGTCGATTGGAGACAGCGAAAGCTTTGAATAGTGGGAATCTCCTGTTGCTAAAACCGCAAAATGAGAGCTAGCTCCTCCTTAACGCAGATTGCTCGTCAATAGTTTGTATCCACCCTGAGAAAATTTTATTTCGAAGTTTAGCGAAATTGTGGTAAAATTAACCCAACTCCCTCTTAAGTATTGTGACAAAGTGGGTTGTAGATTCTTGTTGTAGTAAGTTTAAACACCAGGAACGGTAGAGTAGTTACTTATTTTACGTGATTACGAAGTCACATACGAAATTATAATATTATGTTTGGTATTTATTTTGTAGTTTGGGACTATAAACGCTTATTTTCTTGGTTGTCACGTTCATTTGTTCCCGATTAATATATGTAGTTCATGTTGAGATTGCAGTCTTGTTTTGCTACGAGTCAGATGTTTTCCTTTTTGCGATGCCCAATTGAAATATATCGATAGGCCTTTCCTTTCAATTTTTTACTTACGGCTAGACACATTCTTTGTTAATATTTCTTCGGTAATCGCTCTAAGTGCATTCTACAGAACATTTGTACTAATGATAACTTCTGTTAGAGATATTTTTTATTTTCTTCAAACACTCGCAGCGTTTGCGTTCGGTTTGGCCCTGTTACGTTTGTTCGTTCTCGGAGTAGCTACGATAAAAGGTAAAAGTATTTTGTCGTATCGTGTGTTAATTATCTCGTTCACTTAGCTGGGGTACAGCTTCTTCACACACTTTATTTCGTACGTTTCATACTTCCAGCGCATACGAAGTTATGCATGCAACTTTGACATATACACGTGAATTAGTACGCTTATTTGCCACGGACAATACCTACTTGGTTACGCTATAATCCACACCGGTACAATCGTTCGGCAAATCCCCTTGAAGTCCGGTGAAAAGCGACAGGCTGATGGATAGTCTGCGTTGTACGCCGCGCACAAATCTGTGTGTGCGTTGTTTGCTTAGCTGGTCCACACCAACGGAAGCTATGATGCGAACACAAAAAAATTTCGTCGGACACAACGCGAAAATTTACTGGTGTGAACGCGGCTTCAAAGTTATTGTTATGCTTGTTTATGCATCTAAGTCTATACATCTATTAAAATATATGATTTATTTATCGTATATCATAACACATATTTTATATACATATGTAACCAAGTTCGTGCAGTTTTTTTTTAAGTCGTTGTTGTCTGTTATCTACTTTAGTATGAATCCTTTATTATCGGATACATACACATTTTGTGCTTTTTTTTGTTTCCTGGTTTCCTGGTTTAAAAAAATTGAACGTGGCAACGGATAAATCGAGCAGCACAAACTTAATACCAAAACTGCAGTGGCGGCACGAAAAAAATATGTGCTGCATTCGGAGATGGTGCTGTAAATAATCAGCACAGAAGTGGTACAAATTTTTTTTTTGGGAGACTGATTGACTGATGAAGCACTCGCTGGGAGACCGAAGATCATTAAAAACGAGGACATGCAACGGGTTGCGGAAGAAAATTTCAGTGCAACGTGCCTAGAGCTTGCAGAAAGGTTCAATGTGGGTGATGAAACCATTCGTTTGCACTTTAATCAGATAGGAAAGAGGTGGAAGTTAAGTAAATGGGTCCCACATGAATTGTCAAATGTTAGCAAATTAATTCGTCTTGCCATTTGTTGGGCAAACATTTCATGCAACGATTATAAATCAATTCTTTATCGGTTGTTAACCTGCGACGAAAAGTGGAATCTGTGATCAAATTGTAAGCGTTTGTAGCATTGATAATCGCCCACTGATTCGGTACCACACACTCCTAAAGCTTCTTTGCACCGAAACAAGATTTTGTTGTGTGTTTGGTGGACAACAAAGGGAATTGTCAATTATGAGTTTTTGGAAAGGGGTCAAACCATCACTGCTAACGTATCTTGAACAGCTTCCGCGAGTACAAGCAGTACTCAACCAAAAACAGCCTTCTTTGATCAATCGAAAGAATCCTTACAGGATATCGCCAGGCCACATACTGCAGGAGTGACCCGGGAAAATTCTTCTGACATTTTGCCAAGCGATTATCACCTATTTTGTCTCTTGACAACTGAATGAAGCATAGACAGTTCAAAACTTGAGTTGATGTAATAAATGCAGTCCATCTATTTTTTGATTCAAAATTCAAATTCTACAATATGGGTATACAAAAATTGGTGTCACATTGGCAAAGTGTCCGCGGGAACTTATTTTGTTACTTGATATATATATATATATATATATATATATATATATATATATATATTTATGTGTTTCAAAAAAGCTAGATATATCTAATTTATTAATGAATATTGTATAAAAA
>JARFOC010078274.1:0-15114 GCA_031763485.1 Osmoderma eremita
GGCAAGAACGACGAAAGACAAATATGTTAATGTTATATTTTACTTTGCCCGTCTATTTCGCTTTGCCCGCCCTTCCCTACTTATATCTAACAGTTCTTTATTTTTATAATAAAATTTTCACATTGTCTTACGTCTTAAAATTAAAAATTAAAACTAGTGGCCTAAAACTGCAAAAAATATCTGCCTGCAATGCTTTGGGGTCCCACAGAATTTTCATAAATATTATGGGGTCGCCACACCAAAAAGTGTAAGAAAGGCTGGTATAGTTAATACTGCCTGCCTTGAAGAAATGTCTTTCTTCATTCACGAAACAACTTTACACCGGTTCTTGTTTACTTTTTATTTGACCTTCCTTTTGGATATTTGCATGTTGTCTATTTGGTTCAAACAACCTATTATGATGTTGTTGCTGACGACGATAATCTTGACTTCTATTTTAAAATTTTCGCTGACTTTATTGCAATTAAAACCTTGATCTTTTGATGAAATTTGATTTTGTGTATATACAATACCTATATATTTAGTATCTTTCGCACCCGAACTTACCTCTTCCAAGAAGTCATAGTTTCTCGCTTTTATTATGATTGTGAGTTAAATGCAAAAAAATAGAGTTCAAGTATTTTGATACAAAACTTTATTGTCATCGTGTTAATAAGAAAAATAACTATCAACTAAAAATGAATGGGACAATCATTCTCGTTTTGTCTACACCATTCTGGTTCCAAAGCATCGGCTTGTATACCCCTCCTAACTAATCGTTCCCTTTGCACAAGCATCCTCTGTTCAGCATCCCTCCAGGATTCGGATGGTTCTGTCCACAAGCGTTCGGCCATAGCGGCAGCTCGCGGCCACAATCTACCGTCAACCGAACTATCATCTGCTTGTTCCGTCCATAGAGCCGCCTCGGCACCCAAAATCTGATCAATCTTGTCATGAGCCATATGCAGAGGACTGTTCTCATAAACTTTCTGCCAGCCGATGTATGGGGAACACCAATTGTTTCCGTCGCTAACCCAACCGGCGAAGCCGCAATCTAAGTAGAGGGCATCGTAGTTGCTCAAAATCAATCTGTAACCTTTGCCGAGCAAATCTTTTATTTGGTCGTCGTGTTCGGTCGTCCAAATTTGTATGATGTACGTGTCTTTGGGTAAATACTGTTCGACGTAATCCATTTTGGTCAGGGTACTAGTCCACATGATTATCGGAACTTTCTTCTTCGCTTGCTTGTGATAACGGGTCAAAGCTGTGGATTGGAAATGATCCCAAAGTTTGGCAAATGCCGCTTCGCTGGTTCCCCACTTTTTGACGTCTTTCATCCAGTCCACGATGTTCTGGGTCGAGTTCCAACAAGAGAAGGATACTTCGTCCCCGCCCATGTGGAAAATGTCCGGGTCGAATTGATCGATCATGTCTTTGTAGATATCTGGTATAAATAAAATTAATATATGTATTATTGGAGACTAATGCTTTAGTCATGAGACTCTTAGTTCTTTTTTTTTTCTTTGAGGGATTACAAATTTTATTCTAAAAGTGCATACACACAAAGTTTTATTACGAGGGTAAATTAGAATGAAATCTGCTATGAAAAGAAGGTGCTGTTATTGGTTATTGCTGTTACTGGTTATAACAGCGCGTAAATCAAATCATTTTTGGATAGCTGCAAACGCGTGAAAATGATTGAAAGCTAGATCATAGAACCGTGATAAAGTTTACGATAAAAGATGGCAATCGGCCAAAAATTTTACAACAACGAATGACTTCATAGTGAAGATTCTCACATTTTGAAATAATGCTCAAAGCAGTTCAAATCGAATAGGAAATCCATCTTTCGAGGCAAGAACCGAAGAAAACACCAAAAGAGTTAGTATCAATAGATCGACGAATCAAAGTTTGGGTTATCTCAAATGAGATAGAAATATACGAAGCGTTCTTATTGACAATTTTTAACCAATATTTTGAAACGAATAAAGTGTCAGCGCGCTGGATGCCGAGAATCCTGACAATGTGCAGGTAAGAAGTTTGCGAAGAAAACTTGGCGGCTTTAGCTGGTGATCAAGACCTTTTGTTTACAAAATTGTAATTGGTGATGGAACCTGAATCTTCCACTGAAGTCCTTCAATACAACAGGATTCAGCGCAATGAACGCAAAAAGGATCAGTACCACTCCAAGACATTTTCTTAAGCGTTGTACTAAATACGTAATCGTTGGAGATCATATAGTCGAAAAACCTGTTTTTTTTTTCTGGTTAGAAAGATTTTATTTGAATCTCCCCTGAAATAACTAAATTATTTTTAGTTTACAATCAGATAAAATACACACATAATGTTCGTCTATTTTAACTTTTGACAGAAATCTTTGGTTTGTCGTGTCAGTAGTGCCAATCTATTAATTTAGCTATCTTAACGGGAGACGACCTATAAACAAGTTCTAAAATAGTCGTGAAGTTTGAGGTCTGAACAGAATTGTTTCCAATTAAAATTTCGAATTATCGTCATATTGTTTACAAACAACATAACCTGTAATTTCTATTTTTCTTGTATGTTCGTTACTTACACGCATACTTTTTAGGTTATGGATACATCTTAATATAGGTATTTTTACATGAAAATATTATTTATATCACTTTTCTTACTGCTTTTAGCGCTTCTATATAACTATTATATATTATATACTTCTATATAATTAATAAAATACGAATATATGATATTTTATACTCTTTATTTTCAATATTTTAGAGTCCGATAGTGGAACGATGGTCGTGATGGTGTTGTGTTAGGACCATTGGGCATAGGCTAAATTCTATATGAGGAACCGAAACTACACTACTACTACTTGTCGAGAATAATCTCTCCCCAACTGTAGTGTTTGCAATTAACATATTCCAATCTGGTGTCCTATTACTTGATAACATTTTCTGCTACTCACTATAAATAAACATTTGATTTTGCTTCGTGAATACCTGCATACATTTATCATACTTGTCTGGTGACCAATTTAATTAATAATTTACTTTGTTTTGCTGCCTTTTACTTGTAAATAAATATTGAAATGTTACAAAATGCTAAATTCAATTTCTAATGGATTTTAATAATAACAGAGCTGGGCAACTTCTGAATGACAATTAACTGACACTTGCTAATTTAAATTATAATGACTAAATCAAAAAAAAATTGTACCTTATTTAAATAATATCGAAAAACCTAAAGATGTCTTTGAAAATATAGATTAGCAATGTTACTATAACAATAATACGAACATATAATTTTAACGAATGAATAAATTTATCAAATACCTTATTTAATATAACGTGTGTATGTGTGTAAGATGTGTACCACCCACTTCTGACTTCATGCACCCTCGTCACTTGTTCTACTCCTTACAAATCTTCCTCCACTACACTTTTCTAAACCACCCCTTTAGCGCTCGTTTTTTAAATTTTACTCACAGACTTAACTTTTCTGACTTTTCAGACTCTTCATTTTGTTTATTTTCATTTAATCCATTGCTCCCGTTACCATCTCAAATATCCCTGTCACCATTACCACGACAATCTATTATTATGTACTGTACCGCGACGTAGCTGGTATGTCGACGGTTTCCAAACTAGACTAGCAGCATACGGCCTTCCTGGTCGCCCTCAAGACCCTATGGTGGCAACTTCAACTCGGTTAATTCCACGGACACGTTATTCTACGCGTGGTGAACCCACGATGTAGTGTGTGAAATTTCTCCGAAACCCTTCTGTTGTGTGGTGTTGATTGATGTGTAATTGTTTATGTTAATTTACAAGATAAAGAACAATAAAGTATTGTTTGATTTAATAACATTTTTTATGTCCATTAATTGTCGCTGGCTGGACTCATTACCCTTACTCCCTACCACACAGAGACCGTCTTTACCAATTGAGCCACAGATATTATTGAAACTCCAATATTAAATTCAAATATCAATGGTATAAGTGGCAGTTCTGCGCGTATTTAATTAACCCTGATGATAAACAATTTGATGGTAGCGACAGCGTTTCTGGCACACAAACCTAATATGATAACGATGAGTTTTCAAATCACCGCAAGATCATGGTAGGTAATATATCTCGACTCTGGCTAAAAATGAACGATTAATTTTGCTTTGTGTTTACCGCACATGTGCATTTTCTGTTCTGTAAATAATACAATACAAAATAATATGTTAACTTAGCTATCCGTAGAGCAATTCAATTTCAATTTATTTTGGATTAAATTTACTTTAATAATTAATTTTTAGCATAATCTAAAAAAAGTGACAGCCGTCGTTTTAGTTATTTTCTTAAACCATACATACTTATAGACACGCCCTCACTTCAATGTGGTGAAGCCAACGTGAAGTCAAGCGTGTGACGTCACTGTGTGACAAAAATGTATCGTGTCCCATCTAAAATGTGTTAATGAACGCGATAAAAAGTCATTAAGTTAACAAATACCTGATTAAATAGATGGAGATTGAGAAAAACTGTTTTTTTGGGAAATTTGCATTTTATCGATGGGGTCATGGATGAGTATATGAATATCAAAATCTTAAAACAGAATTTAAAAGGAAGTACGTTTGGGATAATGGATAGATTTATTTTTCACCAAGGCAATGATGCCAAACATAAAGCCGAAGTAACAAGATTACATGGTTACTATATATTGAAAGGATTAAATGAAGATATTAAAAATAAAGGAAATCATACGCGCTATTAATCAGTTAATAAATTAATGCATTTATTTGAAAAATTTAAATATTATCAGATTGTACGAATACGAATTTGGCTTTGAATTTGTTACGTTTTTTATTTTTTTAAATTTTTTTTATAATAACATCACATTATAGACATGATTAATTATTAATATCAGTTTCATGGAAACCATTGCCTTTTTGTTCTTTCTGTGCATATTAAGGTTGTACGAATACGAGATTGAGTAACTGTATATAGAAATTTCAATCTACAATTGGCATTTAGTACTCATTAAACACTTAGAAATGCTTTGCCATATAAAATTAACAATAATGCTACAACGTTAAAGAAAATTTAGAATTTTACTGCAGGGGATGTAATTCGCTGTGGATTCTGCTACTTCTTTTGCCATACTGTGACGTCACGCGCCGTGCTGATGTTGGCTTCACTTCGCTCTATGCGGTGGGTAGCACACGGTGTGTCTATAAGTATATATGGTCTAAGGTTATTTTAAATTCTCCCGCATAACCGCCCTCTGTCAGCCGAAAGCGCAAGCACCGATCAAGTCGACTTAAGCTAAAGAATACTACTACAAGTCAGAATAGCATTTATTTGTCAGAATATCGTTACATGATTTGGCTACCAAAATCTCGAGAGACCCTTTCAAGATTTGGCACCCGAGCAGGGCCGTATAGAGAATACCATTACAAAGTGCTCAAAAACCAAGAAAAGTATTATAAATAAAATTTTCACGGAAAAACACCTATGTTAAGATGTATCCATAACCTAAAAAGTATATATATATATTTTATTTAATTGTGAGACCTGTGCCCGTCCTTCGTTTGTTTTTTACTAAGAAAATTAGTTCATTTTTAGGTCATCTACACGTAAAAATACGCCAAGCACGTATTCTTCATATTTATTTTATTCCTGTTCTGTTTAGCTCGTACCAGCCCAATAGTGTACTGTGTACTGCACCATATTTATAAATTTTAGCTCATAATATGGTATTTGTCTAATTACCAATGTAAAACCAATTAGATCATCAGAGATCATAAATAATAACTGATTAACATGCAATATAAAGATGCATACTTTTAATCTATTACTTGAGGATTATTGTTCAAGATTAGATTCAAATAATATTACAATACGCATGTATGGAACTACCCACAAGTTCAAATACTTGCTCCCTAACAAGAACAACGATTCTAGAACGGTTCTAAACTCATAGCTCTGATTGTCGGAACGGTGAATTTGCAATTCTAGAATTTCAAGTTCGTGACTATGGGGTCGAAACAGTGAAAATTTTAAAGCATAAACGCATCAATCAGAGAACAGTTCAGAAATCTACGAACATAAATTAATATAATATTTGACATACAATATTATGAGGAAATTTAGTGTATTCAAGTTCTAAGATTGGTAACTCTCAATGTATCTGTAATGGAGAAGAAAAGTGATGACGTCAATTTGTTTTGTATGGAAACCTACGCAGTGCCGCCAGCAGCGTAAAATGATTCAAAGAATAATATTTTTTATCATTTTCTGTCATTCTGTTATTTACATGTGTTTGGATCTTTCTTTATATTGTGTTTATTTTCTCTTTCAATAATTTAATTATTTTAAAACAAAAAATTGTCTACATATTATTTTCACATTTTGCCGTTGGTGAGACTGTGCAGGTTTCCAAGCAAAATTTACGTCACACTTTTCTTCTCCATTTGCAGCTTCTATCGGTAGATATTGAAGACGCCACATTTAAAAATAAAATTTAAGAGATAAATGAAATAACTGGTATATAGCCGTTTATATTAAGATTAAAAATCTGCTTACCTTCCAAGACATCATACAATCCGTCCTTTGTCGGGTCGAATTGGCCACAAGGTGGTTCAACGCAAAACGTCATCCAGGGTTGCTTGTTCAAGCACGCGACGAAATCGGTGTCCTGCCAACCTTCACCAACGTGAGCGGGTGCGTCGAATTCGGGCATCACCCGAACACCCCTAACCAATCCGTATTCGACGATATCTGCTACATCCTCTGGCGTGTAGATCTTCCGAGGAGTATACGCGCCCAACTTGGACAATTCCGGTCTAGATTTGGATACGTATGGAAAACTGTGACTGTCAGTAATATGCCAGTGAAACGTGTTTAGTTTTGACAAGGCCATGCCTTCCAAGGTCCGTTTTATGGTGTCTACAGAGATGTAATTCCTAGATGTGTCCAAGAGGATACCTCTGTAAGTGTATTTTGGCTTGTCTTCGATAAGGACATCCCTTACTATTTGAAATTCGTCCCTGATATCGTCGTAGATGATTAACTGCGCCAATGTTTCTAAACCGTGTCTGCAGCCGAAGTAATTTTGAGCAGTAATCAAGGCGCTCATACGTCCATCGCTTGTCTCTTCAACTTTAAGGGTGTAACCTTCATCTAAGTCCAGGGCCAATCGTGTAACGTTCGGATCTGTAATCTTAAGGTTAACCACCAAAGATTTTCCACCACTTTTCTTAACTCCCAAAGGTTCCATCTTTTCGATTAAATCTCTGAAGCGCCCTCCGGCTTTTCTCAGTCTGTCTCCTAATGGGCTGTCAGCGTATTGACTTAGGACGTCGACGCTGTTTATATTCAATTTTGCTAAGTAATTTCCTACCTTTACAGTGCCTGTGGGTCTAGGCCATAACGCTGCATACTTCGAACAAAATAATTGACAAGCTGGAAGACTCAGTGCGACATCTTTAGTCGCCTCTGTGACTCTCAATTTGCGGCAATGACCATCTAAGCATTCCCACCTCCATACTGATTCGCTGCAAATGTATAAAAGCTACACCAAAGACATACATCTAATAACGGGTGATCAAGTGAATGCATAATTAGAGTAAGCTATCAATATTACAACTTGGTAACATATATTTTTATAACTTATGATACAGGAATTACAAATTCCAATTATAAATTCAATTGATGGCACGGCTTTTATGAAATTATAAACATGAACACAATAAAATTGGTTCAATACAATGGTTTTTAAGACATAACGGAAGCAGAAATTATAAATACTGTACAACCCTGATACCTCAAAGTTATCAAGGCAATCACGGCAGACAATTTTAAAGTTGTACAAGGCGTTCAACCGAAAACTCAATCACTGCTCTATTGTTTAGAAAAAATATTTGTTCCAAAAATCTCATAGTATCCAGTGTTACACAATTGAAGAAGATTTTTTACTATAAGCAGGTCTAACCATAGACAAGTATAATACTATTAGGAAACGTTTAGACCATTGCGCATCCGCAAATCTTCGGACTCTATAGGAGCCGCCATTTTGATGGATGATCTGTCAAACAGACAGTTTTTAGATTGTCCTTACTGAATTGTTGAGGTTATATTTATTGTTTGAGTTTGTCGATCGTGTTTTACTTTTAAGATTATTCTGTTAATAAATATTTTGTATAGGTGCTTTTTAAGGTAAGTGTTTTAGTAAGTGATTCTTTATTAATTTGAAGTTGTAGCTAAACAATATTCACACCTTTGGACCGTATTATAATATTAAGCTAAATTTGTGAGATCGAGTGTGAACATTTAGTAAAGTTTGTAGTGTAATTTTTTTGAGTGTGCAGATATGAATCACTGTTTATGTTATAGGATGACTTGTAATGTGCCTGGATGTAAAAACATTCGTAGATTATTATCTCCTGATAGTGACATCAGTTTCCATGAGTAGGAACTACATACAACCTAACTTCAACTTACCATATTCGAAAAGTTCCAAAAGGCAAACAATTTGACAAATATTTGGATATTTTGAAAAAAAAAACATCAAGTGGAAATCTACCTTGTTGATACGTTCGAAACATTTTAAAATGGATTATATTACTATAAAGGGTGGAAAAAGATATCTTCGACATAATGCTTTGCCTATAGATCTAATGGAAGATATGTGCCCTAGCTCCCGAAAGAAAGCCAGAATGTTTGATGCGTCTGAGGATGTGTTACTGTATGTTTGTTTTTACTTTTAAATTTCTTATTTCCTATAAAATTTTTAGTTCACAAAATTTGCCTGGTTCAAGTGTTCTTACTAATATAATAAAACATGGTGATGCAACTAAAATCTGTAGTCTATCGCCTAACATGACATCAACAGGATCATTATTTCATAAGCCTCATTTGAAGGAGGGAAATATAGGAAAGTCTATTTTAGAAGTGAGGTAAACAAAAACAAATTGATATCCTCGTTTCGTATATTATGATATATATACTTAAAGAGTATTGCATTGATGATAAAATATTTTAGGAGATTTACATCTTGAAGTAGTACTTCAAGTAGTACAAGAAATATAAAAATGACATTCATAAAAAGTCTTCATAGTTACAGGTTAGCTTTTAAAATAAAGTTTATTAGATAAGTGGTATAAGTTTTGTCTGTTTGCAGTCGTTCTTCAATTTACCAACAGATAGAAAACATTCAACTACGTAGGAGAATTAAGAAAAAAATTATATGTTAAGTTATAAAAGAGCAGTATTTGTGAAAGGAGATCTCAACATCGTTGTTTTGATGGGCTATTTGGAAAACCGCCTCATAGAACCAGTTATGTGAAGAGACATTAAATGGGGAAAGATACTTAAACCTCCTTCACACATACGTGTCTAACTTCTCAGATAACAATATTCCATTAGATTAACTACAGCATCTATGGTGGCAACAAACGGCGCACCGGCTCACAATGCGAGGAATTGTGAATTAACAGTTTCCAAACCATTGGATTAGAAATAGTGGAGTTGTTAAAATTAATATTTGTAAACATGATATCCCACAAAACATTGAAGAACTTCGAGACTCCAGAATGCCTTCGATATAATTCCTAGAAGAACCATACAAGAGGAAGTTCAAACTGCCGGAAACCGTGCGCGATTGTGTATTAACCAAAATGGCCAGTTATTTGAACACATACTGTAATTGTTGGTTCATTGGTTTGGTTTTTTATTGTTACTGTTATTGTTATTTTCATTTATTGTTACAAATCAGGTGCAAAGCTTGCATAAACTTTGCAAAACATACCTCTAATTTACCATTTATAAAATATTCCATTTATTTTAATTCAAATTCCTGTTAACATAAACATTACGCGACTTGTCAAACAATCCATTCTCGAAGTTTCTATCAAGATCTAGAAGAATGGTTCGATGTGGCTGTTGTCGTTCTGGATACAGTTGTAAATATCTTGTACTCTCTATTGTTATATTTCGGTTCGATAAATAAACAATACTTAACATATTTCGTTTCTTTTCGTTGGTGTACGACATTCTTCTATTACTAACGAACGATGATTGAGACGTTTGCCAGTTTTAAATTTCATGGCAATTACCTTATTAAATATTAAAATGTGTTCTTGGTCAATAAAATCATAATATCAAAACTTTTTGTCAACATGTTATGCATGTTTGAAATCAGAAAGAAAAACTCTTTTTGACGGTGTCAAACTTTCTTATTTATTACCGGCGCCATATTGGATTGGCGCCGGTAATAAATAAGAAAGTTGATGATGGCCAGAAGGAATCGAAACGTCATATAAAAATTTCGAGTACACTGTTAGATAGAAGATCAAAAGTGATCATGAGAATGTGTTTTTAGTTTTTCTCTACAAGGCCGAATAAAAGTGCTAGAGGTAAAATAAGAAAATGGGTTTTTCTTGTTTTAAAAAAAAATCTCGAACGTCATTTGTCAGAGGGTTATTTTTTCTTCGGATTCATAACAAACAATTTTGCAACTTTACCAAGTTTAAATCTCCAATAATAAGCGAGATCCCCATGGTGAGGGTCGAAAATGAATCAGCCTGTATTATACTTGTCTATGAGGTCAACACATTATTTTAAATCGAACATCCTGTATATTGTGCCATTTTCTAAATTGTACGTGTCTCCCTACGTGTATGTCTATTTTAAATACAAAGCCAGCGGCAGTTCCCGGTAAACCCAAAAAAAAACAGGTTTTGATCGCAGAAGAAAAACATGAATGTTTAAAAACAATATCATGATCAATTGAAAACATCTAGTGTAATTATATTAAAAGACACAAGGACATTATCTTGCCAATCAAGTAATAAGTAACAGGTAACACTTACCTGCTTACAGCTATTACCATTAGAGCTAGTTGCCCAAGGATCTTCAAGTACCAGTCCATTTCGACCTATGAAGAACAGCTACACTTTAACAACAAAAATAAGATCTTAAAAGTGCTTCTGTTTTATGTTTTTATACCATATTAAAAAATTTCAAAATGCAATAGCCAATCGTGTAAAAGATTCCTCAATACCCACGCATTATTAAATGCACACGTGTAGAGGTGCAAGAAAAATGGATCGTTGACCTAAAACGGGTTTGACTCGTTGCGTGTTAAACAATTTTTATGGTATTATTTGTTCGACATCATCCCAACATTTCAAGAAATGAAGAACAACGTAGACTTGTTCCAAGCTAATTAACACCAAACCAACAAGTATCCATGATGAAGACATTGTAAAAATAAATAAATGGCATAAGAATCATTTTCTATAAATAAATCTTTGAATTTAGCGCCATATATTCATCCGTTATTAAATAAAAACATAACAGCTTCTGCAGTGGGTGCAAATTCAAAGCACCTTATAACATAATTTAAATAATAACAGGAATAAAAAATGTAATTTATTATGTTTGGGAATGAATGAATCGTGTGCCTGCTAAAGATTACTAATCTTACACGAAAAAGAAAACAAAAGATATGTACCTATAATCAAAAAAGATTAATAAATCAAATATTTGTAAATATCAGATTAAAACCAGTAAGTTCTTTATGCAACAGCACTAAATATCGATGACGTAAAAATATAAGATTATTTCTTTACTTTGCGGTAAAAAAATCGGAGCTTAGTTTTGTTAATAATGGAACCTATACGTTCCACCTAAAAATGCATCTTGGCTCTTTGTTTTTTTATTATTTTTCTTAATTCAACCTATCGATAAGGACACAAACAACCTACATAGATAAAGAGATTGATTTAAAAGCAGGTTCTTGTTTACTCAACGTTATATCTCCAAGGTTTCTTGACGTAAATTGCCGGCAGTTCTTGTGGTTACATTTCGCAGAAGTTAAATCTATTTTAGAAAGTTAAAATAGTAACGTTAAAATGAATATTACCATATAGATAGGTATCGTATTTTACTGATACTAATCATTATTTGTAATGATTGATTTCTATTTTTAACTGTGCGATAAATTGTTTGAAGAGCTGCTAAATCACTGTATATAGGTTTATATTTACACTATGATTCTTTTTATAGAGTGACATAACCTCATAAACAAACCTTACATATTTATTTTATTTTTAATATATTATATGATAAGGTGATATGCTTCATCGATTTTAAGCAACTTACTTATGTATTCTTGTTAGCTTGATTTCACTCACATAACGATAGAGAAATAACACGAAGAAGTGTCAATACAAGTTATAAATAAACAATACGTACCAGTCAGTAACGCACCTTGTTTATCCTCAAGCACAAGTTGAAACACTTCACTCTTTCATGCCTATAGTAATAGTAATACCACATTATGTTTATAATTAGTTATGTCCCCACTAATTTACTTTAAGCAAAATCGATTGTGTCTGTAAACTGGTCGCCAAATCGAAAGCAGAAAGCTGTTGTGTTGCATATTCACATGTTTTCGTTTTGTCAATTATAGGTACATGGATTATACATAAATTCAGGAACATTATAATATGTTATTACATAAATACATACAATATTTGTGGTTGTAAAATACGAATTTGTTTGTGATCCACATGTGACGCAAAGAATTGTCACCTATAACACTGTAATAAATAGAAATAATAAAAAAAAGTAAGGGACGCTTTGTTTTCTAACATCTTATAGGTCCATTCAAATTTTACAATATTAATAGACCAATCATAGACCGAGAATAACTTTTATTCTGTAATGCATAATAAATAATTTAAAAAATAAATAACTTTGTTGCAAATGCATGGGATAAATGGGATATGAGAAAAATACATATCAATAAGTCATCGTAAATATTAGAGTAAATCAATTTCGTTTACATTACGCATGGTATTATCGTGTTATGAAAACTCTGATAGCTAATCTACAATTTCCAATGAAAATCGTCACAGATAAGAAAAATAAATACTTTTTATTAAAGTATGCTAGATGTTTATTCATTATACATCGTGGTCAGAAAAATGTTAGGTAGATGAATGAATATGATTAACTTTGGGTCGACAATCCTAATTCAAAGAAGTTGTATGGTCTTTCCATAAGTCACACGAGGCTATCAACTCTGAAAATCTGCGCCTAGAATTGTGTAAAATGCGTTGACGTGACTAATGGATTAATACCAATTCTTTGCATTTTTAACATTTCTTTATCAGCATTTTTTTTTAAATTAAAGTTGATATGACAATGGGTGCGTTCCACCTGCAGCCATTATTGCTTACGCTCGCATCGTTGCGATCAATTGTTTCACTTGATCACTAGTAATGTGACGTAATTTGCTAGTGGAACGCAATTTGGACGTTATAAATACAGAAAATTTTAGGTTATGTTGTCAAATATGCGGTTTGCTGTATAGTGTTTAGCTATCGTCCATTTTTAAACCAAATTATATAAAAAAGCATATTGTCTACTATTAACAGATTCTGTATTTATGTCCTCTCTGTTAAAAACGTTATAAATCTGATTATAAAGTTTCTGTCAACTAGTCAACTATCTGTAAACATAACAAACCTGGCAAGTGACTTTAATAATGCAGTGCATTATGGGACAAACGCTCACGCCGACCCAGCACTTCGGCGTGGTTCACAGTGTTCGGAAAGATCAAAAACGCAGACAAAAATCAGATCTCTGCAAAGTTCGATATAAAAAAAAGAAAATTGTAATTATAAAGATACATTTACATATATACGCATAGATGTGTATGTTTTTAAACCAATTGCTGACATGGTAGCAAGTAAAAGAAAAACAAGATAAATATTTTTAATGAAAACAACTTAGGTACCTACTTATCTATGTAACCACCAAATATATAGAAAATGTAAATATAATAATAATAATATAAATAATCCCTTACTTACTTATAATTATAATATAAGAAATACTAAGTTCTTAAGTGGATATTAATAACCATCATTAGTTAACCGATGTATAAGTGATGCGGAATAGGAGGAAATGAGTTTATAAATCTTAATCGCTATCCCTTTCTGAACTTGGCAACTGTGCTTTTGTTCCTTCAACTTCTTCTTCCATTTCTTGGGTGTCAATCATCGCTTTTACAAATTCTTCTCTTTTTTCATGATTTTTAAATCCGAGGAGGCCAATTAGCTCGTCAGGAAAATCTGTGCGTTTTCGTTGCTTTGTATGTGATAACGAGGTTATAACATGATCTGAAAAAATCAGTAACCTGTTTAAAAGGTCTCGATTTCTATGTTCTCTGGACGATTTCCTAGAAGAATGCTCTCTCTCTGCACTTTCTAAAATCCTTGTTTCTTGCGTCTTGTGCCTCCTCAGAAAGTAACCCAATAGGAAGGTCTACGGACGAAACTATTAAATGTGAATTAATATTTTATGCACAGACATTGGTATGTAAAACCATGCATATTCTTTCGTATGCATTTTGCCACCTTTTCAGTATATGCTTTTAGTCGTTGTCGCCTCTTGAATTAATTTTGTGGTTTCAAGTTGCCCTTCAGAGCGTAAGCTCATCAGAGTAGCGTAAATTAATTCTGATGAAGATCTTGTTGTACGGATATCGATGGTTTCCCTTCTTTCAGTTCGTTCAGTCGTTTCCAGAAATTCTTTGATGGTCGACCTCTGGATGTTGAGGGCTCGCGTGGGTCTACTGGATCTCGCGATGGTAAAAATTCCACTTCTGACTGTAACCACAAGACATTTTCTTTCAAAAAGCGTTCCCTAGCTCGCGCATATTTTTCAAAAATTTTTCGAGACCGACTGCTAAGTTGTTTCATAACTTCTTGGTTGTCTGTTGCTTGAAACATATTCCCCAATTCCTGAATTAAGTCATCGATTTGCACTTTTCGACCTTCTCCTTTATTGTCATAAAGAATTTCAAAATTTCTTCCCACTGACATAAATCTTGCCATATTTCTGTAAATAACAGGTTTTTTGTTAATTTTCTCTACAATGAGCAAAGATGAGCAAAACATTTTTTTGGTAGGCAGAAACTATAGATTATTGGCTACTATTTACAAAAAAAAATAACTCGGGATAATGCGGGACTTTTTTTGTAGGTCGACGCAAACTTCAGTGAAAAGCAAAAAAGGCAATTTGCAGACCGTTTAACATATTAGTAATATTGATAATATCTAAACATATATTTGACTTTTAATTCTATAATTAT